>PVHP010001907.1:0-98484 GCA_004024765.1 Zapus hudsonius | reverse complement strand
AGGCTGCCAACTCCCCACCCCCATCAACCAATCTCCTTTTCTCTTCCCCATTCCCCATCCCCCTGACCCCCTTTTCCTATAAAATGTAAATCCCCCATTGAATAAAGAACCATGTGGATATACAATACGCATCTGCTCCCCTCTGTGTCCCGCAGGATCCCCCTGCGCCATTCCCCCCAGCTCTGTGGGCCCCAGCCCTGAGACAGTGGACAGCCTACCCGGCTCCCGGCTCCTGGCTCCTGGCTCCCGGCTCCTGTCTCTTCTCTCTCTCTGTCCCCTCCTCCGATGGCCCGCTGCACCTGTGGAGGAGAGAACCACAATTATATAAAGCTCAATCTCTGTCTCACCAACTTCCAGGAGGTTGATGCACGG
Organism: Zapus hudsonius; assembly: GCA_004024765.1. Lineage (NCBI taxonomy): Eukaryota > Metazoa > Chordata > Mammalia > Rodentia > Dipodidae > Zapus > Zapus hudsonius. The sequence continues at coordinate 98,112 of PVHP010001907.1, read as the reverse complement.
AGCTGAAAATCTCCAACCCTCTTCTCTTCTAATCACTCAATCTTTCCAGTAGCTGGCCCTGTCCTGAGGATGTCTAGTGGCCCACCCCAAATCACCTTATTAGCATAAAATCAGGTATGATCTGAAGAGGGCTATTATTAATAACAAAAGCCTTCTCCATCACCCAGGAGATTTCCAGGGACTTTTAGGAGTTTTATGGCAGAAACAAAACAGAAAACCAAATCTTTTTAGATTGGGGGCTGGAAAGATGGGTTAGCAGTAAGAGCTCTTGTCATACAAGCATGAGGACTTTTAAGGAACTGAGACTGAGTTGTATCTCCCAGCACTCACATAAGTAGCTGGGTATGGTCATGCATGCCTGGGACTCCAGCCCTGTGGGGAGCAGAGACTGGAAATTTTCCAGGCCTTGAAAAAGCAGCAGCCCTACCTTCAGAGAGACTTCAACTCAAGGAAATAGCAGATGAGTGAAGGAGGGCATCCAACTGTTTCCTTAGTCTCCACACACGTGCATACACACCATACCACACACCACACACACTACATATGCACATGCAGTAAATAAAGAAAACTTTAAAGACATGCATTTCATATATTAGCACATCATGTCCCTTTGGTCTTTTTATTCTTTAAAATATATTTTATTTGCAAGCAGAGAGGGAGGTGGGACCAGGGCCTCCAGCCACAGCAAAGGGAACTTCAGGTACACACGCCACCTCGTGCATGGCTTCACGTGTGCACTGGGGAATCAAACAGTCTGCAAGCTTGTTTTAACCACTAATCCATCTCTCCAGCCCCCTTTGGTCATTTTCAATCTAGAACAGTTCTCCCATCTTTGCCCTGATATTTAAAAAAATACAAGCCAGTTATTTCAAAGAATATCTATGATTTAATATGACCTCACAATTAAGTCTAGACAATAAATTTTCAACAAGAAGGAAACCCTCAGAAGTGATGCATTATGTGTCATATCAGGAGATATTAGTTTTTCCCTTTACATATTATGTATTTTCTTCAGATAGGTTCTTGCTAGTATGTAGCCCAGGCTAGCCTGGAACTCACCATCCTCCTTTGTCAGCCTCCTTGGTAGGCAGCTACGTTCTGAAATGATCCAAAATGGTGACCAAAGATGATGGAGAAGGCACCTCACTTCCTGGCTCTTCTTCCCTGAAAACAGAGGACACATGGACAACACCTTTCTACTGTGGGTGCATGGGAGGGGCTCGCCTGGACCTGCAAAATGCTGAATGAATTGTGGACCAAGGAGCGGATTACACTTGGTTTAATCTGACCAATCATAGAGCTTGGGCGAGCCCCTCATTCAATAAATTTATTGAAATAAGTTTATTGAATGAGGGATTCCCTCAGTTGGTAAAAGCCAGGCTCTCACTGGGCAAGCGGTTTTGGTTCCCAATCCCCTTCATTCACAAGAAGTCTGTGCATTTTTGTTTGTTTTTTGTTTTTCGAGGTAGAGTCTCACTCTAGCCCAGGCTGACCTAGAATTCACTACGTAGTCTTAGGCTGGCCTTGAACTCATGGCGATCCTTTACCTCTGCCTCCTGAGTGCTAGGATTAAAGGTGTGGGCCACCACACCTAACTTGTATCATTTTTTATTGTTAATGGTATGTAGAAATTTAATTGATTATACTATATTAACATGGTATCCAACATCCTTGCTAGATTCTAACTTCTCTAGTTTTTATTGTCTTATTTTAAATTATAATGATTTACCAATAGTTCCTTTTGAATTTGGCCTTTGGCCAAGAAAAGTGGCTATACCCATCCAAAAGTCTTTTAAATGACAAGGCTTCTTCCCTTTAATTTATGCTGTTCTCTTTTTTAATATTTATTTATTTATTTATTTATTTATTTATTTATTTATTTATTTACAGGCAGAAAGCCAGAGAAGAGAGACAGATAGAGAGAATGGGCATAGCAGGGCCTCCAGCTGCTGCATACAAACTCCAGCCCATATACCACTTTGTGCATCTGGCTTTTCGTGGGTACTGGGGAATCAAACCTGGTACACTAGGCCTTGCAGTCAAACGTCTTAACAGCTGAGCCAGCCCAAGTTGTTGTTTATTCAAGTTTATAGAGTGCTTTTTTATTTTGAGATTTCGTTTACTATTGGTATGAATGATTTTACAGGAAAGTATGTGAAGGTAGTTGAATTAGGAGGTCAGAGTGTGTTCTTATTTTGATTTGTGTAACAGAATTTTAACAGCACTTGTTGGTCTCAAACCTTATTTTGAAATTATTATGTAAGCATAAAGTCTCAGAAATTATGTTGCGCTTTATTCAGTTTTTGACTGGATAATAAAGTCAGTGGAGTGAAGGGTCACTTAAATCCTGAAAAGGTTGCTATTGAGCATGAAGAGGTAGATAATTGTTAAGTGTGAAAGTGGTGAGTACCAGTCTAAATTGAAGAGAATAATTAGCTAGAGTTAAAAAATGTTAGGACTATAAACTCTGATTCAAGGAAAGGGTGTTTGTGTCAGTTTCCCAAGGAGTAATCTAGGTGTTGTTTTCTTTTAAAAGCCAGATTATGTCACAAAGACCTTCTGATGGGATGTTTTGTTTTATTCTTGGGAGGTAAAATAGCCTTAACCACTGAGTCATCTCTCCAGCCCCTGTCCTCACTCTTGATTGGAGAATCTGCTTTGTTTTACATGAAGCAATAAAAACAGGGAGAATCCATATTTATCAATATAACAAGAAAAGATAGCCAACTACCCAGCATGAGATGATGCACCTCCATCAAATCTGCCAGAGTCCATGAGACATTACAGGAGAAGTGATGTTCTAAAGGTGAGTGCTTTTCACAGTGCTAGTCTGACAACCGGCTCCAGGGAGATGGTGATAGACACTGATGATACTTTGAGGTGAAAACACCTCAAAGCAGAAATTAAGAGATTGCAGAGAGCTTAATACTAAAGCAGTCACATAACACACCCACCAAGGCCCAGGGAACATTCCAGAAGAGGGGACAGAAAGCCTGTAAGAGTGGCAGGGTGGGAAGAACTATGTTGAGACATTATCATCTCACCCCCTTCCCCAGAGACTGACTGATGCATTTATGACCCCACAGGTAACACCAATAACCCCACTGAAGAGGGCCCTCAATGGATTGGGGGTTGGGGAGAGAGGATACAAGAGTATAACCTGATGGGAATATGACTGGTACCCAATAGGGTCATGCAATAAAATTCATAATCAATGTAAAAAATAGTAGAGGGTCTAGTCAAAGGGAAGCAGGGGCAGAGGAAGGAGTAAAAGGGGAGAGAAAAGACAGAGAGGTGAGGCCACTATGATCAATATACATTTTACACATGCATAAAAATGGTCAGTAAAAAAATAGAAGAGGGATTGGTTAGAAGGAAGGGACTCACATACAATGGAGGATCCAAATGGAACTCCACAGAGAATGACGAGATGAACAAGGAGCCCTCAGCCACAGCCATTAAATCAACACAGGATTAGCCAGTGGAACAGAAACCAACGATTTTCGACACAAAGACCCCTAAGCTCACAAACTTAAAGCAAACTTATTACTCATCCACCACGACTCAGGGAACTATGCAGAAGAGGGGGCGGAAAGATTGTGAGAGCCGTGGTGGGGGAGACTACCCAGAGGTACGGACAGGAGAACCTGGCCGAATACTAGGCTATCCATGGTCCCCTGTCACAAGGACTGATCCAGACGACCCATGGAAGAGGTTATCCAGTGGAGGGGGGAGGGGAGGGCAGTGGGGAATTGGGGATAACAACTCATTGTTTGCCCACTAAATGTTGTAACTCATTATGGACAATAAAAAAATTAAAAAAAAAAAGGAAGGAACTCAGTGGAGGGGGCACAGGAGAAGGGGAAAGGGAGGGAGGTGGGAGGGGACTATGATCGTGGTATATTATAAATGTATAGATGTTGTCAATAAAAGGTTTTTAAAAACTAAATACAAACTAGGCATGGTGGCGCATGCCTTTAATCCCAGCAGTTGGGAGGCAGAGGTAAGAGGATCGCTGTGAGTTCGAGATCAGTCTGGGCTAGAGTGAGACCCTATCTCAAAAAAACAAAACAAAACCCACACAAGCCACTAAATAAATAGATACAAAAAATGAAAGACCTAATGCAGATAATTTTTTTTTTACAAACATGATTTCAGATAAGTCTTCAAAGGGCAACAGTACTGAAGGAAAAGTCGTCCTTCATAATTAATGTGAAAAATATAATAACATAAGATATACATAATTTAGACTCTGCTTATTTGGCAAAGGCCTCCTCCAATTGCGAAAAGGAACACACCCAACAAGAAGAGTGGCCTTGTTAATCAAGTCACTTGAACATAGTCTATGGTTTGGTCCTGCTGGAACTTAGTTCTCACACTCCCTCAGCAGTTATGTGAAGGCATTATTTGGGGCTAGGGGTTTAACTCAGAGGTAGAGCACTTGCCTTCAGTGCGCATGACCCTGAGTTGGATATAAAGCACCATGAAACAAAAAAAAAAAAAAAAAAAGGTATTTTTTATGGCCTACAGATGTTTATATCTTAAAGGAGTTTCCTACACTACCATACAAAGATGAGAATTTTTCCAAAGAATATTGCTGGCAACAGGATTAATTTAAGAGTTCTCATGGCTTACATTTGCCAAACGTTTTACACCTAGAACAGTAAAAATATTATTAGGGTTGTCTATGCAAGCCTAAAAAAAATCTATGCAAAACTCCCATAATATAGGCAAAAGATTCAAAGGCCAAGAAAAATGTCTTTCTTTTATAAGAAACTGCAACTGCAGTGTCTATCAAAAGATCTTGTAGACAGTTCTGCATAAAATGTATCCGCTTGGCTCAGAGAGTTCCTCACAAGGACTTAAAGTTCTTCCCAGAAAAAGAACTAGCAAAGCTTAGGCAGCCTTCTGGAAATCAACTGTTAGTTTATGGCTACACCAAGAGAGAAATGGAAAGGTTGCATGAAGGCTTTCTCTGGTTTCCCTGGTGCGTGTGATCTGTGTGGGCCTGGGCGGGCAGGTCTGTCCCCTGCCTTCAGGACAGCCGGTGGCAGGTGCTTCATAACTTTCACACAGTAGTTGTATCATTGGTCCATCATTGGCCACAGGTGGGAATGGAACTGGTTTTTTCAGGTCAAATCTCAGTGCTTTCCAATAAACCATTAAACATATAACATTTCCTCTCTGATAGGAATGTTTTACAAAGTCAGTGGGTAATCAGAATGAAAACTGAGCTTTATAAGGGCCATCAGCAAGGCAAAGCAAGTTTTCCATTGGTGATGGGAATTCTTTGGGCTTCAGCACCTCAAAATGAAGAACTATCTTTTGAAACTTCTGAGAATGGTCCTAGGTGGGCGAAGAGTTCTTTTGTTTATAGGACAATGACTCGTGCAACCTGAACGTCGGACTTTCCCACATCTTCTGCAGGCTGCACAATTAGCTGGCCAGTTTCTTTGTGCCGTGTTGCTGTGGACTCTGTTGCAAGAGGAGTGATGATGATCTCACTATGTGTGAGATTCACTGACACATCGTAGATTTCTGGTCTATTACTCACCTCAACGTCTACAAAGCCAGAAATGTGAGCTGTGCTCATCAGCACTGGGGTGCACGTGAGACCTCAGGATGAGACTATCCAGGGCAACAGTGTGGGTAAACGCCTCAGTAGCTTCTATTTTGTGGTAACGGATAACAACTCGTAAATTCATTTTTTAACAACAGTGCTGCATGTAAGATAACAGTTTCCATTTCAAAGTGAGATAATGGTGTCGTTATTGCAGCCTATAAAGAATGCTTTTCAAGCATCAAAGTCTTTGATAAGGGAAGAGCCATTTTTTTCACTCTGGCATTTCCCCTTGGTAAGAACGGCAATGGAGACGGGCTTGGTAGCCCCAGCACTTGGGAGGCAGAGGTAGGATCACTGTGAGTTCAAGTTCAAGACCATCCTGAGACTACCTAGTGAATTCCAGGTCAGCCTGGGCTAGGGAAAGAAAGAAAGAAAGAAGAGAAAGAGAGAGGGAGGGAGGGAGGGAGAGAGAGAGGGAAGAAGAAAAAGAAAGAAAATGCACTAGAACTCTCCATTGTTTAAATTGGACTTCCATGTTTCAGATTCCTTCTACACAATACCTTAGCGATGGCAATATATTTCATATTTTAAAATCTTTGGTGCTCAAAACAAGGGAAAGATGAGTCACCTTTTTTAACCAAAGAATCAGGAACGTCAACTCCTGTGCATGACATAAAACTATGTTTTGAGGGCCGGTACAATGGTAGGTAAAGTGGTTGCCACTCAAGCATGAGAACCTGAGTTCCAGCACACAGACTCAAATACAAATACCAGGTGTGATGGTGCAGGCCTGTAACCCCAGCTCCAGGGAGAGGGGTGGAGACAGGAAATTCCTGGGGTTCACTGACTAGCTAGTCTAGATGACTCAGTGAGTTTCAAAGAGGGATCTATGCACAAAGCGGCACATGTGTCTGGAGTTTGTTTGCAGTGGCTAGAGACCCTGGTGTGCCAATTCTCCCTCTGTCTCTCTCTGTGTCTGTCTATATCTCTCTGATTGCAAATAAATAAAATATTTTTTAGAAATAGAAAAAAAAGACGGATCTGTGTGGCATGTGTGTGTGTGTGTGTGTGTGTGTGTGTGTAAACGTGTGTGCATGTACTGTAGAGACCAAAGGTTGATAGCAGGCATTTTCCTCCTCTATTTATTTATTTACTTGCAAGCAGAGACATATTGAGAGAAGTGAGGCAGACAGAGAGAATGGATGCTCCAGGGCCTCCAGCCACTGCAAATGAACTCCAGATGCATGTGCCACTGTTTGTGTCTGGCTTTACATGGATACTGGAGAATCAAACTTGGGTCATGAGGCTTTGCAGGCAAGTGCCTTAACTGAAGAGCCGTCTCTCCAGCCCCATGTGTGCTCCCAGAATACAACCATACTGACCAAAGACAAAGGGATGGAGAAGTTTTTGTTTATCCCTAAAGCAGGATTTTTGGAGCAGCAGATTCCTTAACGATGCTGTCATGGGAGAATAAAACCACACTCTCAGAACTTCTCCACTAGTGTCCTTTGCATCAGTCCAATTCCAGGCATCAGATGACTGTCACCTGCCTCCATCCAGCCACAGCCATCTCCTGCCGCCAACCTGGATTCTTATTTTTTAAACTAAACTACAGTTACTCATATTTTCCCCCAAAATCTCAATTATTGTTCAGTTTAATTTATGGCCCAGGTGATGGTCAATTTTCTTACCTTTCCCCCCTTTCTGACACCAGTTTTCTGCAACAAAGCCCCAGTAATAAATGGTATAGAAAACAATATGTGAGGCCTACACTTGAGAGATGCCAACAGCAAGACTACCCAGGACTCCTCCAGGCTCTTCCCTTCGAACTTGGTGTGGTTTCTCCAACATAGCATCTTCACAGCAGTTGGATTATATAACGGCTGAGGGCTCTAAAGTCTTGTATCAGGAGAAAAAGACACACATATAGAATTTTTATGGCCTAACCTAGAAGTCATATAGCATCAATCTGGCCATCATCCACTCACTATTTTGGTTGAAGCAATTACAGAACCCCCTTGGTTTCAAGGGCAGGGAACATAGATCTGGCTCTCAGTGGGAGAGCATCAAGTCATAATGTAAGGAGAACTCATGTGGGTGGACATACAGTAAAGTGCTACATAAATATTTGGGTCAAGAACATACCACATATAGAGTAATTCCACAAGACCATATATATCATCCAGTAGATTGTAGCCATCTTATTTATATACATACACTCCATGATGGCACAAGATAAAACCACCTAATAAAGCATTTCTTGGGACAGATCCCATCATTAAGCAATACATGCTTATTTATTGCTGTGGCCATCTTTACAAAATGCAACCTGCCTACAGCAGGTACCTACAAATCCACCAGCCAGCTTAGATGGTTGTCTCTGCCGTTACACTCGGCAGCATCATCCTGTCTGAGTTCAGTCCCTTATCTCCTTTCTTCTCTCTGTCCCTAGTAACGTAGTGCATACATACTATGCACTATATGGATTTCGTTCTCCAGATACACACTGGGGTCTCACAAACTTGTTCTTAAGACCATCTCACAATACCCTCCTTAGAGTTTTGATGGGTGAGAAGAAAGTCTTGGTGGATTTGAAAAAATGGGAGCTGCACACTACCAAGATGAGAAGAATGGAAAGAGGTCATGGCACTTGAAACAATTAGACAACTCCTAAATGCATCTTCCTATTGGTGTGGCAAAATGAAGTTTTTGCCTCAACATCTGAAAGGCTCTACCGTGAAAACTTCTTGTTCCCCAGGACTGTGTTAGGAGCTGCAAGACATTGATTAAAGGAGGAGCAAATGCTCAAGAAAAACTCACAATGGGGAATGACATTTGACAATTTTTCAGAGCGTCTATCATCTCCAGAAAGTAGCAAGCATTAAAGATGTCGATGTCCTGCTAGTCGGCTTTCCATCGCTGTGACATAATACCTGAGAAGGTTAATTTAACAAGGAGGCCAGGTTTGTTGTGGCTCTGAGTTTTGGTCCATGGTGGCTTGAATCTATTGCTTTGGGTCTGTGGCAGCATCATGGTAGAGCACAGGGCAGAGGAGACCTGCTTGCCTCTTAGCAGTCAGGAAGCAAAGAGAGACAGGAAGAGACCAGGGTGCCTAAATGTTCTCCAAAGGAACACTTCCAGTAGCCCAACTTCCTCCAGAAGTTTCACATTCCAGTCATGTCGTGGATTGGAGTCCACGCCTGCAATAGATGAGCCTTTGATGCTGATGTAAGTAGTACAGTGATCACATTTTTTTTTAAGAAAGATCATGTTCAAACCAGGTGTGCTGGCACACACCTGTAATCCCAGCATTCAGGAGGTGGAGGCAGGAGAGAGTTCAGCCAGCCTGTGCTACATGAGACAAGAAAGAATGAGCGAGAGGGATGGAGGGAAGGAGAGAAGGAAGAAGGAAAAAAAGAAGGAAGGATGGATGGAAAGAAGAGAAGGAAACGTGAGAGGGGAGGGAGGGAGGGATCAAGCAAAGGAGGGAGGGGAGATAGAAAAGATCGTGTATGTTAAAAGCAAAATTCTCCATATCCCTTACAGCAAGGAACAATGTATCTTCAGTTGTATGTTGTGCACAAATTGTATATTCCAGTGTATTTAAACCTTGGGGGGATATGAAGGCTCTTCCAGAGACAATCACCTCAGCCTAGGTTGTTTATGTGCAAACCAGGAAACAGCACAGAAACCTTGCTATGAAGAATGGAGTTTGTTTTCCTCAGTTCAGAAAACAGGGTCAGGAATACTAACAAACTTACACTTCTGACCTCGAAATTCAAGAAATAAAAATAATAAAATTACCAGCAACAATGTAGCCAAGTGATTAGAAAATTGGTGAAAATTTATTTATTCATTTTGAATTCTGTAAACATAAAATATGATTATATGAATGTTTTCCTTTTAAGTTATATTCATTTATTTGAACATGTGTACATGTATGTGTGTATATATTTGTGTGTGTGTGTGTGTGTGTGTGTAGGCATGCTAGAGTGTCTTATTATAGCAAATGAATGCTTTACAAGAGATGGGGGATGGAGAATTGAACCCAGGGCCAGCAGGCTTTGCAAGCAAGCACTTTTAACCACAGAGCCATCTTCCCAGCCTGGTTGAAAATTTAAACACCCTTTTTACTCATAAATCTCCAACTGCTAAAGACTAACAAAAAGGAAAATTACCATGATTGTAAACTGAGCCCTTGTGTGCTGTGGCTACAGTTTGGGCATGCTGAGAGAGAATGAGTTATCAAAGCAGGTGAGTCTGCAAGGTACTGTGGACCAGCTCTGCTTCAGACAGCGCCCAGTGAGCATCCATTACCCAGCATGCATCAGGAACAGGTGAATCCCATCATTAACCTTGGCTTCAATTGGAAGCCTTCAATTGGAAGGGAAGCAAGAAACCCACCTGACCTCTCCCTGAGCTCTGGAGAAAAGCTTTTTAAATTGTCATAAAGACATTCTGCCTTTCCAGATGTGTGGAGAATGAACAGTTGGGAGGGGATGTGGAATTTCCTAACTTACGGCAGTTAGGATGCCTCCCAGGAAAGCTGTTGACTGCTACTTTGCTTAGTTTGACACATCTCACATTTTAGCATACAAAGCCGATATCTGTCCAATGAAGCTAGCAGGGATTTATTTTTTATTGGCTCAATTTGATCAATTGAGGCAGGGTCTCTCATACCCCAGCTGGCTTCAAACTTCCTAGGTAGCTGTATCGTGAACTTCTGATCACCCTGCCTCTACCTCCCAGGTGCTAGAATTATAGGCATTCTACCACTCTGCCTTGTGCTAGTAGGTTTTTCAAGAAAAATACTCCAACCCTCACCTCACAAGCATAAACCATGAGATTAGAAATTGGAAATGTTGGGCTGGAGAGATGGCTCAGCAGTTAAGGCACTTGTGCCTAAGGGCCAGGGTTCAATTCCCCAGGACCCACATAAGCCAGACCCACAAGATGGTGGCCCTGGTGCTCTCTCTCTCTCTCTCTCTCTCTCTCTCTCTCTCTCTCTCTCTCTCTCTCTCTCTCTCTCTCCCTCTCTCTCATCTCTCTGCTTGAAAATATTTTTTAAAGAAAGAAATTGGAAATGTTGGATCTGGAGAGATGGCTTAGCGGTTAAGGTACTTGCCTGCAAAGCATAACAACACCGGTTGGATTCCCCCAGTACCCATGTAAAACCCATGTAAATCCAGATGAACAAAGTAGTGAATGTTTCTGGAGTTTGTGTACAGCAGCTGGAGGCCCTAGCATGCCTCTCTCTCCCCTCTCTCCTTGTAAATAAATGACCTTTTTTTAAGTTGGAAATGTTCTTAAGAGAAACTCTCCCAACCAATAGGCTCCTGAACTGTTCAAACCATATCCCTGGCTTTGTATATTGTTCTTGGTGCAGGAGGGTAAATAAGCACCTGGCTTGCATCAACTTTGCTTTTTTTTTAAAGCATATATATATATAACACAGTCATCGCTTGGCATCCTTGGGAGATTTTAAGTGCCTACAGACGATTACTCGTTTCTTCTATAAAATAACAGAGTATTTACAGATGACCTATGGAAAATCTCCCATGTATTTCTAATCATCTCTAGATTAATCATAAAACCTACTGAAAAGTGCTGTGCAAAGGGGTTAACAACAGGGAAAAAACAGTACAGTTATGAGAAGGCAGCCTAATGTGGACACAGAGACTATTTAGCTATAGAGTTTAGAACCCCACTGCTGTAAGAATTGCCTGGAAAAGTCAGGTCCACAGCATCTAGGAAGCTTCAGGAACTCTGAGCACTGCCCCTTATGCTGAGAACACTGTAGGGAATCTGGCATTAGCTTCCAAGGCTCTGTTCACATGCTCCCATCTGTGGCGGGCACCCTTCCCATTCCTTCTTTAAAAAGCGCTGCTGATAACCCACTATCATAACCTGCTGACCCCTGAGTATCAAGTCACAGCAATCTGCCAGAGAAAGCACATTTCTGAGTCAAGAAAGGTTGTTCAGAGATGAAGATTCAGTGACTGTATAACATTTGACATAATGGAATATTAAGCTAGTGAAGAGGAAGAGAAAAAATGGTAAAAGAAACTCAGCTGGATCAAAAAAAGGGCTGAGGAGATGGCTCGGTGGTTAAGATGTTTGCCTGCAAAGCCTAATAACTCAGGTTTAATTCCCCAGTACCCACGTGAAGCCGAATTGCACAAAATGGCTCATGCACCAGGAGTTTGCTTACAACAGCTAAAGCCCTGGCATGCCCAAACTCCCTTGCCCCTCTCTTTTCTTCCAAATGAATAAATTAAGCTGTGCATGGTGGTGCACGCCTTTAATCCCAGCACTCAGGAGGCAGAGGTAGGAGGATCACCATGAGTTCAAGGCCACCCTGAGACTACATAGTGAATTCCAGGTCAGCCTGGACTAGAGTGAGACCCTACCTCGAAAAACCAAAAAAAAAAAAAACCCACACAAATGAATAAATTAAAATATATGTAAATGAAAGAGATTATGAAATGAAAAATGAGAGGAAAGAAGTTGAATTAGATTCATTCAACAGACCCTGTGCTAAGTTCTGAGGATCCATAGGACTGATGGAGTAGCTGCCCTATAGACAAGTAAACAACCTGACATGTTACTGTGATAAAATAGTAATTTTCACAGATTCTTTATCCTCAGTCACTTACACTGACATATTTTTAAAGAGACAGGGCTATGGAATACAGGTTGGCTTTGAACTCTCAATACTATTACCTCAGCCTCCTGAGTGCTGGGTGATATGCATGTACACTAAGTCTAACTTGAATTAACATTTTAACCCTCTCCCAGGTTGAAATTTAATTTACCAGAATGACTTTTTTTTTACACAGAGAAATAGCTTGGTATTGTAGCTCATCTAACCCCAGAACTCAGGATGCTTCGAAGGAGATTCATCACCAGACAGAGGCACCCTAGTGAGCTCCAGGCCAAAAGTCTTCTCTCAAATAAAACAAAACAACAAACAAGAAACAGAGGGAGGGAGGAGAAAGAGAAGACTAACTGGAAGAATAGTGCAATAATTTTTAAGCTAGAAAACACATGTAATCTTGAAACTAGTACTCAGAAGAAAGTTAGAGAAAGACTGTCATGAAAAACTTATTTGAGAAAAAAATTTAAACTTCAAAATAAGAATCCAGCATCAGGTAAGTAACAAAAAAACCAATATCCATCAAGCACTTAAGGAAACATTCTCATTTAGTAGAAGGGTATTTTCAAATATGTGTCAACTAAGAATAAACCAAAGCCAGGCATGGTGGCACACGCCTTTAATCCCAGCACTCAGAGGTTGGAGGGTCTCTGTGAGTTCAAGGCCACTCTGAGACTACACAGTGAATTCCAGGTTAGCCTGAGCTAGATGGAGACCCTAACTCAAAAACAAAAAGGAAAAAGAAAAAGAGAAAGAGGAAGAGAGAAGAGGAGGGGGAGAAGTAGTTTAAAAAAATAAATATATATTTTTAAATGAAATCTTAAACAATATACTTCAGAAGGGCTGATGTATAACTCAGAGTACTTGCCTGCAATGTGCAAGGTCCTTTCTCTAAATTTCAAAACCAACTTTAGAAACCCAACAACCAAACGTAATCATAGTTCTTTTTTTAACTTTTTACTGACAACTTTCATATATATACACAATATAACATGATCCTAATCCCCTCCCACAACCCTCCCTTTTCCCCTTCTCTCAAATCCTCCACCACCACTGAGTATCTTCCTTCCAACTAGTCTCTCTTCCATTCTGATCTCATCATTTTTTCCCTCCTATCATGTGGGTCTTGTGTAGGTAGCACCAGCCACAGCGAGGTCAGAGAGGAGGTTTCCAGGTCAGCTGGATCTTGATTTCTCAGTGTTCTTCAGCCCAGGCATGTGGTGTCTTTAGTAAATAGGGCCTTGACATCTAGTTCTGCTGGAAAATAGCCTGTAATGTTTTGGGGACATCGGGGCCTCCTTGACCAACAACTCATTAGAAGGTATTACAACGCTGGCCCTGACATGTTCTTGTAATAATCCATGCAGTCATAGTTTTTGACTGCCACCTACTAAGGATTTAGAATGGGTCTTTCCACCTCACTTAACCTAATCTAGAAACTCCCTCACAGAAAAACACAGAGATTTGTCCCCTAGGTGTTTCTAGATCCAATCAAGGTGACAAAATTAGCACCTTCTGATATAATGATTTCATCATTAAGGATCAACTCAGGGTCAGTGGCAGAGTGCCTACCTAGTTTACACAGCTATATTCTCACCCCTTCCCCTCCAAATCTACTTAATCTAGTGAGCTCTGGGGCATGTGCTGGAAGGCTTAAGAGGGAGGACTGTTTCAGTCCAGGAGTGTGAGATCACCCTACAAAGCAATAAAACTCCATCTCAAAAACATAAAAAGAACTAAAATTAAAATTAAATAAAAAGAATCTAGAATATAGATATGTATATATATGAATAAAAGAATATATATGATTATTATATCTATATATGTGTCTACATTAAAAACAAATTTTTACTTGGTAAATGATTACTTGGTAAATATATAACAATTTGTTATATATTACTTGTGATAAAGAATACCATGATACTATTTAAAAGAACAGAACTGAGTTGGGCTTGGTGAGACATGCCTTTAATTCTATCACTCAGAAGGCAGAGGTAGGAGGATTGCTAACAACGGTTTTTGACTGCCCAAACCCTAACCCTAACCCTAGTTCAATACCACCCTGAGACTACATAGTGAATTCCAATAAGCCTGGGCTAGAGTGAGACCCTACCTCAAAAAAACAAACAGAAAACAAAAGAAAAAGAAAGGAACAAAACTGACAGAAGCTTATTATATTAGTTTACTGTAACAAAGAATGACTTTGGATGGTTTAAACAATAGAAATTTATTTTCTTATTGTTCTGGAAGCTAGACATCCAAGACAAGATGTCAGAGGGTTGATTTGTTCTAAGACTTCCCCTTGGCTTCTTGTTGTCTATATATTCCCAGGTCTTCCTCTCTGCTGATCTGTATAAGGACACCAGTTTTACTGTAGGACTGACACTAATGATTAAATTTTTAAAGGTCTTTAAAGACCTTGTCTACAAATACAGTGATATTCTGAGGTACTGTGGGTTAGAATTTCCCACTACGGGAATAATTTTTTCGAGACACAGTCCCAATATGAAATTTGGGAGACTCAATTTTAGCCCCATAACATTTACTAGCAGAAATATGTACATAATTTTGAGTTTAAAGCCAAAGCAAGGAGCAGAAAATGCTTAGACTGATCCTATGTTTTTCAAATTAAAGAATAATAAAGGGGGTTGGGGATTTATCTCAGTGGATGAGCGCTTGTCTAGCAAGCGCAAAGCCTTGGGTTCGCTCCTCAGCACTAAAAAAAAATAATAATAATAATAATAAAGCCTCTGGTGCATGTTTGCATGTGATCTGAGGTACTGGAATGTAAGTACGCAGCTGTTACTGATGGTTATCCAGTTATAAAACTGGAGTAGCCGGGGGTGGTGGCACACGCCTTTAATCCCAGCACTCAGGAGGCAGAGGTAGGAGGCTCACCATGAGTTCAAGGCCACCCTGAGACTACATAGTGAATTCCAAGCCTGGGCTACAGCGAGACCCTACCTCAAAAAACCGAAAGAAAAAAAAAAAAAAACCAGAGTAAAGTGTAGGGTGGGAGAAACACAAACTGATTGTGGTTTTGAACCTGGGTTACCTTTTTGTTTCAATTTGTTTTGTTTAAAATATTATTTATTTATTTGATAGAGATGGAAAGAGGTGGAGAGAGAGAGAGAGAGAAAGAGAGAGAGAGAGAAAGAGAGAGAGAGAGAGAGAGAGAGAGAGAGAGAGAGAGAGAGAGAGAGAGAGAGAGCATGAACTCAGGGCCTCCTGCCATGAGGAGGAACTGCAAATTCTGGATGTATGTGCCATTTTGTTCATCTGGCTTTATGTGGGCACTGGATAATCCAACCCCTGCAGCCAGGCTTTGTAAGCAAGGGCTTTTAACTGCTGAGCCATTTCTCCAGCCCCTTGTCTCTCGTTTTTTAAAAAACAAGTTACCACGTAGCTCAAGCTGGCCTCAAATTTACTGTGCAGCCAAAGGTGTCCTAATCCTCCTGCTACTACCTCCCAAGCACTTTGATTACAGACATAAGCCACATGGCCAACTGGATTGCATGTGTTACATTTGCAATTTGAAACTTCTCAGTTCAACAGATATGGTTAAATCATAACTGCAAAAGAAGAAAATGTTTGTTTTTTTTTAAATAGGAGTTGGAGAAAAGAAAATGGGGCTGTGAACCTGCCATTCAATCCAAGGGACCGATTAATAAAGACTGCAAAAGTGTTGGGGAGGGGGAAGCAATTGAAATAGTGCCAAACTGCAAATTACATAAAGAGGAGAAAAATGTATTATTCTGACATTTGATTATTACATATAGGTTTAAAGCTGCATTTGAAACACATAAGATTTCACTAAACTGGTAGACTTAAAGGCAAAGTTCACCTTTCTTCCAAACTGCTGTATCGGATAATTAAAAACAAAGCATTTCAAATAGCTAAAATAAGAGGGGTGGTGGGATGAAAAGAAGGAAGAAAAAGGCTGGACATGGCGACACATGCCTATAACCCAGCAGTTGGGAGGTAGAGAAGGCAGGATCACAAATTTGAGACCAGCCTAGATTTCATAGTGAGACCTCCTCTAAAAAAAAAAGCCAAAGCCAAATTAATATATATATGCCAGGGGTAGTGGCACACCCTTTAATTCCAGCACCCAGGAGGCAGAGGTAGGAGGATCACTGTTAAGTTCAAGGCCACCATGAGACTACATAGTGGATTCCAGGGCAGCCTGGGCTAGAGCAAGACCCTACCTCAAAAAACCCAAAATGAACAAATATATATAAGAAAAAATAGATTAAAAATTTGATAATTAGTATATCTAAGAATTAAATTTATTAAGTCTTTATGAGTTATGTGCCTGGTGCTGTGCATCTGCCAGTCTTTCTAAATTTTATATTTAAAACAAGGCTAATCTCTGAAAATAGCTCTATGCAGTTAGCAACAAACATTTTGATTAGAAAGCTTGTAGAAAGAATTCTTTTTCCTAGACTGGCAAGATGAGATGAAGGAAGAATTTGCTCTATGGTATTTACAAGCCCCAGATATAATCCAGATACAGCACAGACGCTCCGAGGCTCAGGTGCCAAGAAGAGAGGAACAGAGAGGTGTCCAGGGACCAGATACGCACAATCTGTTTGCTTAATCTCCACAAATCCTTGGCACCATCACAAACATAGGGGGAGGGGAAGGGAAAGATAGATTATCTTTCTTAGCTCAGACAAATAATGGGATATGAATCAAAAAAGTAGGCTTTTGAAAATAAAGTGCATGTCTAAACCTTGGGACTGAGAGTCATATTGGCTATTCCTAGTCTTTTATATATATTTTATTTATTCATTTTCAAGCAGATACAGAGAGAGAGCGCGCACGAGAGAGAGAGAGAGAGAGAGAGAGAGAGAGAGAGAGAGAGAGAGAGAGAGAGAGAGCGCACCAGGGCCACCACCTTGTGGGTCTGGCTTATGTGGGTACTGGGGAATTGAACTGGGGCCTTAGGCACTGGAGGCAAGTGCCTTAACCACTGAGCAATCTCTCCAGTCCAGTCTTTTTTTTTTCTTTTCAAGGTAGGGTCTCCCTCTAGCCCAGGCTGACCTGGATCTCATTCTGTAGTCCCAGGCTGACCTCAAACTCACATCAATCCTCCTTCCTCTGCTTTTGAAGTGTTGGGATTAAGGGTGTGTGACACCACCCACACCCAGTTACCCTTATTTTCAACCCTATTATTTTCATTTTATAGGTGAGGGAAAAAGTAGTTTAAATAACCTATTTTTTTAAGCTCATGGGCTCACAGAACTAGCAAATATCATAACTAGGGCTTAAATTTGGGTGTCCTTGCACTCAAACTTACTCTAGCTACTGCTCTAGGCCTCGTGAAATAGGTTTTGCATTTTTTCATCACCTACACCCAATCACTACTCTGAAATTTAATTTAGACAGTCTTTTAAGAAGCTACTACTGAACACCCCGACCCCCCAAAAAAAGTTTAGGTGGCTATCTTTTGGTCTTTCTTGGCAACCCATGTGTTTTTTAATGTTCGATGTATATATGTTCTGTTCTGCTAGACAGTAAACTTGATCTAGAAAATTAAAAGCCGGGCATGGTGGCACACGCCTTTAATCCCAGCACTCAGGAGGCAGAGGTAAGAGTTCAAGTCGCCATGAGTTCAAGGCCACCCTGAGACTACATAGTGAATTCCAGGTCAGCCTGGGCTAGGGTGAGACCCTACCTCGAACCCCCCCCCCAAAAAAAAAAGATTAAATGTCTGTTGGATGAGATTAGAATCAAATAAGAGGCCCCTCTGGTTGTCAGGGTGTGGTTGATTGTAGAAAGGATTAACTTCTCCCTGAGTAGGTGGTCCTCCCTGTGGCAGCCTATATTACAAGGAGGATCCCGGAGAAAGCAGTGCCATTGGCTGTCTGCCCTTGCTACTTGCTGGTGTGCACTCAAGACCTGCGGCTCTCCAGAAATTCAGCGGGCCTTGGACTCAGGATTGGGACTGCTGAGGCATCCAGCATGTGGAAGAAGTGGAAGCAGCAGCTAGCAGAGTCTCAGACTCTCCAGCCTACAGACAGGTACTGTTGGACTGCCCAAACCATATTGTGTAAACCAATCTAATCAAGTCCCTTTATAATATGCATTCATTCTATCAGCTCTGCTCTAGAAAACTCTGAAATTAGAGTAGGAATTGGGCTTCTACAGGGCCTGCCACATATTTCTTCAACAGAAGAATGTCACTCATATCAGATGTGTTTCCTCTTCCAGATTCTGAGCTTTTTAGGGTCAAAGAATACATCTGGTTTTAGTCATGTATCAGAGCATAACACAATGTCTGAGAATAAATATTTTCGAATGAATAATTCAGAAAGTAACTTCCTTTACTGTGACTCCCATTCCAAGAACAAGCAGCTTCTTGGATATACTAAGTATAACTTCTAAAATATATGTTATATCGAGGAACGTCTATTATAAAGCGCATTGCATTGAAAGTAACGGCATAATATTTAGAGATTATCTCTACCCTTCAGCGTTTGAAAATTGGTCATTTTCCCCTCGTTTTCATCCTCATGATCACAGAACGTGTTTTTAACTGTTTGAAAATGTGAGATTTTGGCTTCAGTCTTAGAATTCTCCTATTGCAAATGGGTTGTAATGATATCCAACCTCTCAGAATGTCGTGAACAGGGAAGGGGGCGGGTGGCACTTGGGGAAGAAGTGAATACATAGTTAAGACTCTAGTTTGAAAATTGCTTGCTTTTCCTTGTAATGATCGTGTTCAAGTCCGCACGTCCCTGGATGTGACCCTCTCGTGACAAAAAACCTCCAATAGAATCTATTCTATGACTAAAGATACAGGTTAACTAGAGAGCTAGTGGGTTTTTTTTTTTAAGTCTTTCGTGTATATTCTCATTGCATACACAAGAAAAAAATTACAAATGGTTTTGCTGGACGGACGGACGGACAGACAGAGACGGACACACGGACGGCCGCTACTTCTGACCGGCGTTTGCAGGGAGAGCACTCAACCCCGCTGTGGGCTGCGGCGCTGGAACCTCACAGACCTGAAAACTAAGGGGGCGTGGCCTGGTTGGAAGGGGGCGTGGCTAGTACGGACCCAGGCCTACAGAGGGAGTGGCCTGGGCGGGCCCAGGACTGTGGGGGCGTGGTCTGGCCGGCTGGTGCGTGGCCGGGGCCGGCCCAGGGCTTCTGGGGGCGTGGTCTGGCCGGCCGGGGCGGGCCCAGGGCGGGCCCAGGGCTGCTGGGGGCGGAGCCTCGGAGGGCGAGAGGCAGCCTGGGAAGCGGCGCCATATTGGCGTCGTCCGCGCTGTATTGTCATAGAGCCGGTTTTTGTGGTGTTTTCACGACTCGGTTGGATGCCTCGGCTGTAGTAAGTGGGAAAGTGAGCGAGCGAGCGGGGGAGCGGCCGGAAGGGAAGTGGACGGAGGAAGAAGGAAAGGGCTCGAACGGGACTCCCGGGCTGGAGAGGACGAGACTCTCGCAGGAAGCGATGAAAGAGATGTCTGCGTGAGTGCGGGGAGGGGAGAGGGAGGCCAGGTGGGCACAGGTGAGCTGAGGTGGGCACAGGTGAGCCGACAGGCCCCGGCCGGCTTCCGTAGCTCGCTCCTGCAGCGCCCGCTCCCGCTCCGCAAGGACACCTGCCCGCGCAGGGGACCCGCCCCGAGGACGCCCCCCGCCGCCGCCCACCCGGCCCGGAGCTGGTTCCGCCGGGCGAGCGGGAGCCCTGTCCGCATTGGCGCAGTACCCACCCTCCCTGCCCGCCTCCCCTCCTCCCAGCCCTGTCGGCCGGTCTCCCGGAGCCCGGGACCTCTCCCGGGGGCCCCCTCCCCACGGCCCCCACCCCCAGGCCGGCCGTTCCGCGTACCTCCTGCAAGGACCTGGATAAGTCAGAACCTGTGTGTGTGGTTTTTCCTTTTCACTGGCTTAGATTCTGTTACAGTTGATTTCATCTTGGTTTATTGGGAAATAATATAACCATACAGAAAAACGCAAAGAATCACAGAGAAACACTGTGTAGACACCACCCATTTCTCCCCAAGAATAACACGGTGTGTGCACATAACCGTTTCATTATTTAAAGACATCATGCATTCCAGTACATCTCGGGTCCCATTCATGGGTCTCTTCGGCAGCCCCCCAGTTCTAAATTTCCTGTTTATTGTTTCTGCATTTTTTGGTTTATTATTACATA
Source organism: Zapus hudsonius (assembly GCA_004024765.1). NCBI lineage: Eukaryota > Metazoa > Chordata > Mammalia > Rodentia > Dipodidae > Zapus > Zapus hudsonius. The sequence goes on along the minus strand of PVHP010001907.1, from coordinate 77,733 downwards.
TGCATGTTCCCATAACTGTCATTGTTTTTAAACTAGCTAGCATTTCTCACCATTCTGTAATCTGCCTCCTTATGACCTATCTCTGCGCTTTCTCCACGTTAGTGTTTTTGGTTCTTAATAATTCTTAATGATATATTCAATTATATAAATACGTTCTCATTTACTCCTTTTTCTTTCAGTGACTATTTAAAAGTTGGGTGGTTGTTGTTGGCTTTTTTTGTTTGTCTGTTTGATTTTTTTCTAAGGTAGGGTCTCTAGCTGACCTGGAACTGTAGTCTCAGGCTGGCCTCCTACTCATGGGGATCCTCCTACCTCTGGAGTGCTGGGATTAAAGGCATGCGCCACCACACCCAACTTGAAAGTTTTTGCAGTGTAGTAATGAACATTCTTTCATACGCCTTCTTGTATACCAGTATTAAATTTTCTAAGATATTTACCTATAGCTGAAATTAATGGGTTGAAGGGTATATGCTACTTTCACCCTTGGCCCCTCTTTAGGTTCAGAGTCTTAGATTTGGAATTTGGAGTAAAATAATGCTTATCTGAGACCTACCTTTCAGAATTACTGATGAGTCAGTTAATTTTACAATCAGACCGTCTCATCATACCGAACATCAAAACATCTCGATAGCTCTCTTATACATAAAAAGCTAAATATTTAAGAAGAAATACAACTTGAAATAATTAAAGCAAGAGTTAATATTAACACTCTCCCTTTGTTTCTTTGAGTCATTTGGAAGGCATATAGATAGGTAGGTAAGTAGGTTGGTTGGTTGTTTTTTGGAGTTTCATGTAGCCCGAGCTGGCCATGAATTTGCTGATCCTCCACATCAGATTGCTAGAATTAGGACACATGCCACCAAGTCCAGCTAGGCTGCTTTATCATCTGTTTGATTCTGTCTCTCTCTCCACCTCATCACATCTTTAGCTGAAGAACTGTCTTTGTGCACTTATTGGTGAGAAGCCAACATTGGTTGTTTTTTTTTTTCTTTTCTTTTGGTTTTTTGAGGTAGGGTCTCACTCTAGCCCAGGCTGACCTGGAATTCACTATGTAGTCTCAGGGTGGCCTTGAACTCATGGTGATCCTCCTACCTCTGCCTCCCGAGTGCTGGGATTAAAGGTGTGCGCCACCACGCCCAGCCTCAACATTGGGTTTTTTGGTCTTTGGTTTTGGTGCTGAAATCAAACTTCAAGTACTAGACATGTTTGGCGAACTACCACTAAACTATTCCCAAGCCAACATTATCACCAATTAAAATCTAAATTAGCCACTACTGTCTTTTTTGTGGTTTTAACTTCTGACATAACTGTACATATTTATGGATATAGTGTGATTATATATTTTACATGTAATGATTGGTTTAGGGTAATTGGCATATTTATCACTTTAAACGTTTGTTGGGAAAGCTCAGTATTTGAAACATGGAATTGTTATCAATCAGTTATCCTGCTGTGCTGTAGAACATTGGAAATTAATCCTCATATCCAATTGTACCTCTATACCTGTAACTCTTTTTTGTATGTGAGGCAGGGTCTTACCATGTATCCCAGGCTGACCCTGGACTCAAGATTCTCCTGCCTCAGCCTTCTCAGTGCGGGATTCCAGTCAGGGGCCCGCATGTCATGCTCATTCATTAATCTTTCTCCTCTCCAGTTGCTTTTTTAAAAATTATTATATTTATTTATTTGGTTGGTAGAGTTAGAGAATGAGAATGGGAGAGAAAGATTGAGAATGGGCACACCAGGGCCTCTATTCACTGCAAAGGAACTCCAGACACATGTGCCATCCTGTGCATCTGGCTTTACCTGGGCACTGGGGAATTGAACCTGGGTTGTTAGGCTTTGCAGGCAAGAGCCTTAACAGTTGAGCCATCTCTCCAGCCCAATTTGTTGCTTTTTACAAGGCTAATCTATTCAGTGTAAGAGACTGCTTTTTATTTTGAGATTACATTCTTACTATTGGTATGAATGATTTTACAGGAAAGTATGTGAAGGTACTTGAGTTAGGAGGTCAGAGTGTGTTCTTATTTTGATTTGTGTAACAGAATTTTAACAGCTTTTGTTGGTCTCAAACCTTAATTTGAAATTATTATGTAAACATAAAGTCTCAGAAATTATGTTGCGTTTTATTCAGTTTTTGACTGGATAATAAGGTCAGTGGAGTGGAGGGTCACTTAAATCCTAGAAAAGGTTGCTATTGAGCATGAAGAAGTAGATAATTATTAAGTGTGAAAGTGGTGAGTACCAGTCTAAATTGAAGAGAATAATTAGCTAGAGTTAGAAAATGTTAGGACTATAAACTCTGATTCAAGGAAAGGGTGTTTATGTCAGTTTCCCAAGGAGTAATCTAGGTGTCGTTTTCTTTTAAAAGCCAGATTATGTCACAAAGACCTTCTAATGGGATGTTTTGTTTTATTCTTGGGAGAAAAAAATCTTTATTAATTATTATTTTACCAAGGACTTCTTTTAAATGCTTTTCAAAAATTCTGTAATCTGATGGTTCTTAAGTCTGCAGGGTGTAGTGGAGGTAGCCCTGGCACAAATCCCATGCAGGCCCTTTGCATTTGAACTAGTAGTGTTGGTACAATTGTCCTGATACCAGACATCCTAACCATGAAAGCTGGAGGCTGTATGAAAAGTCCTTCATAAACATAAAATATATTCATTTTTCCTTTTAAAAAATTTCTTCCCTAACTTCTAGAATTCAGTGAATTTTTAAGGTAGCTCAATTAAATTGAGTGGACAGAGAGATTCAGTGAGTCAGTATGATACGATCCTTTACATTTTTCTGCTGTTTCATTTTTCTTAAACAGAAACACCATGCTGGACAGCCAGCGCCAACAAAAGCATTATGGAATCACTTCTCCGATTAGTTTGGCATGTCCTAAAGAAATTGATCATATTTACACACAGAAATTAATTGATGCCATGAAGCCGTTTGGTGTGTTTGAAGATGAAGAAGAATTGAACCACAGGTATGTCATTGAAAACTAAAATATTTTACACTATACTTACTGTCTAATCATTGATTCAACAAACATTTAGTGCCATGCCCACTATGATCCTGCCTAGGTATATAGAAGTGATGAAAAAAGAAAAATCTTGGCCCTTCTGGAACTTAAAAATTTTTATAGAGGTTAAAGAAGGGAATTAACAATTAGTCAAATAAAATAAGTAGTGGTATACATGATAAGTGTTGCTGAATAAAATAAAGGGTAGAACTCTTCAGAGAAGACCTTCTTGAGAAAATAAAGGAGGGAAACTTTAAAAGGGGGTGAGAGCCATGTGGATATTTTCAGGAAGTGTTCTGGGCAGAAAGCCTGAAATAAGCATGTAATTGATAGGTTTGAGGAGAGCTAGCAAGATGTTTTGGGTGTCTGAAGCAGAGCAGTAAATGGGCGGGAAATTTGCTCTTAAAGTGAGATGGGAAGGGATTCAGAGGACAAAGGCACTTGGGACCTTGTCAAGCTTGTGAAAACTTTGGAAATGGGATTGGAGAACTGCTCAGCATTTAAGAGCATTTCCTAGGCAAGCACAGGGCCTGTGGAAGCTGAGAGGCGGCTGAGCCTCGGGTCCCTTATACAAAGCTGGGTGTGGCCTTGTGTGTCTAAAACCCCAGTCCGTGGGGGAGACAGCGCTCCCTCTCCCACATAAATATCCAGCTGCCTCCAGAATCAGTAATTAACTTCAGTTCAAATAAGAACAGCTTTACGGATGATGGAGGAGGTCGCACTGCATTCTACTCTGGCCACCTCAAGCAAGTGCTTACACCACACACCTCATTACACACAAGCACAGAAATATTTTGGAAGTGGGAAGCTATCAGGTGTTTTCGTAGAAGATTGACAGGATCTGGTTCATGATTTAACACAGTCACTCTGGCTGCTGTGTTGAAACTAGTTGAAAGAGTAGGTACAAGCGCAGAAGCTAGGGAGAGGCCAGTGAAAAGGCCACTATAACCCAAGGAGGAAACTGGTGTCTGGAATGTGGACGTTCCTAGAGGAATGATACATAGTAGTAGAATCTGGGTATATTTTAAAGATGGAGTGGTTTAATGTCTGGGGGAAAGTTTTCTAGAGTGGTATCAAGATTTTCAGTCCCAGCATCTTGACACATGGGGTTCCATTTATCTGAGGAAAACTGAAAAAAAAATGTAAGTTTGGAAAGATCAGGAGTTCAGTTTTGCATGCTATATTTTGGATGCCTAAACTCAACTCATTTTTATTTATTTTATTTATTCATTTTCAGGCAGAGAGAGAGAGAGAGCACACCAGGGCCACCACCTTGTAGGTGTGGCTTATGTGGGTCCTGGGGAATTGAACCCAGGGCCTTAGGCACTGGAGGCAAGTGCCTTAACCTCTGAGCCATCTCTCCAGCCCCTCAACTCATTTTTTTTAATGTGGATGTTATGACATTGATTGCTAAGTGCTTTAGTTAAGTAATATTTCATAGAAATTAGCTAATAATTGACACCTATTTTAATTATGCAAAGGCCTAGAGCTGTGAATGAGAGAATGCTAGACTTCAGTAACACACTGAATTAATGCAGTTCTTCAGTAAGGCAAAGGAAGGTGATCACTGATTTGCTCCCCAGCCTCTGAAAGCCTCGAACCTAAGAGTCCCGGAGAGGAGACTGATGTGCTTTTATCCTTCCTTCTAGCACCAACACAAAGATCTTGGCTCCGGTTTCTTTTAATCCTGTTCACTTTATGGAAGTTTTTTGATTTTTGTTTTTTGGTTGTTTTTGTTTTGTTTTGTTTTTAGTTTTTAATTTTGAATCTGAAGTTTTCATCTTTTTATTATAGGTTAGTGGTTCTTGGTAAATTGAACAACTTAGTAAAAGAATGGATTTCTGATGTCAGTGAAAGCAAGGTAAGACTCTAAACTGTGTGGAATTCTTTGTCTCAGTCATCCTAGCAATAAGGTACAAAAGCCAAATTATCTGACATGCTTTAAACTTGACTGCCTTTGTGTTGACCAGCTATACTTGACACTGTAGATGGGTGTTTTCTTTGTCTCTTGGAAGAATGCACTCAGGCCTGTTTGTCAAAAGGCAGTTTTGCTGCAGTTGCTTTTTTCGCAGGATAATAGTGTGTACAAGTTTATAAACAAATAAAACAGGTTCAATCCATTAGTTTTTATTTTCATATCTTATGTTTATACAAGAACCTTACTCATATACATATTTTGAATGTATATAGTAATGTTTCAGCTCTCCAATTTGATTTTCAAAAACTAAAGCACTAAATTCCATATTGAACAACAAAATTTGGCCCTCTGATATTCTTGGGGATAAATTGTCTAGATAATTGAATCTATAAGGGATGAGGTTTTACCCCAGAGGTAGCCAATTATATCTGCAAATCCATTTATTTGTCTTGTTTTGACCCATATATGTAGTGGTCCAAATTTTTAAATATCAGGATGTTTTACTTAAAAATCCAGACTTCAGATTTCTCAGAGTATTAGATCTGATAGTTAATACAGGGCCTATTTGTGAGCACAGCACAGAGAGGCTTGAATGGAGCTGGGTTCCAGCCTTCCCATGGCTTTTAGACCCACCACTCTATTCTCTCTAGCACAGTGATTGCTGTTTATCAGTTTCTGTATTTCTCATGTGGAATATCCTTATTTGCATACCTATTTGGCCCTTAAGACATAGGCATTTGCAAACCCTAATTTGCAATTATATACCTTTTTTTCCTCCTAAAACTTAGCTGTTTATGAAATTAGTGACATTTTCCAGGTTTTTAAAGGGTTTTGAATTAAGTGAGTTTTTATTTTTGTCTCATGTGTATTATAAATATCTTACTGGCTGGAATAGAATGAAATAGGACATGTTCAGCTGTATGATAAAAGGATATATGCATCATCTTCCCATCATAATAACTTAATGTCTGAGGCAGGCTATTTAAGAGGAAAAGGTTTAATTATTAGCACACAATTTTGGAGGCTCTGGTGGGGACAACAAATGGAAGCTACAGAAGTTGCTGTCAGAGCAAGTGTCAGTCCCTGCCAGGAATAGAGAGAAGCAGTAGGGTGCCATAGTCCCCTTTGAGGGCATAACTCCAGTGACCCAGGAACTTCCCTGTCAGCCCCACCTCCTGAAGGCCCATACTGCCACCCTGCAGACCAAGCTTTTGAACCTGGGAACCTTTGGGGTACACCACACATATCAAACCACTTCCTTTCACCAAGTCACTGTAATGCTTGTATTTTAATATTTTAGGTGTTTTAAAAAAATAATTGTCGCCGGGCGTGGTGGCGCATGCCTTTAATCCCAGCACTCGGGAGGCAGAGGTAGGCGGATCGCCGTGAGTTCGAGGCCAGCCTGAGACTACAGAGTGAATTCCAGGTCAACCTGGGCTAGTGCGAGACCCTACCTCGAAAAAAAAAAAAATTGTCTCATCTCTTAATATCAATCAGTTAAAAGTTAATGTGTCAGCAGTCTTGGCATGTTTGCTGTAATGTCCCTCTGCCCTTTAATCTGTACATAGAAATTACTTGTTAGATTTCTTTTACAGCTCATGTTTCTTTTACACCTCTGAGAAATTTGAGAATTGTCCATTTTTATAAAATATTTTGATTTTAAAATATTTTATTATTTTTTGCAAGCAGAGAGAGTAAGAGAATGGTTGTGCCAGGGCCTCTTGCCCCTGCAAATGAACTCTAGATGTATGCAGCAGTTTGTGCATATGGTTTACATGGGTACTGGGAAACCAAACCTGGGCCAGTAGGCTTTGCAAGCAAATGCTTTTAGCCACTGAGCAATATCTCTAGCAATTTGTTTTAAATAGACTGAGAAAAAGGTTATGAGCCTGCTAAGACTTCAGTCACTGCATATCATGGTCTTTCAGCTGTTTGATTTGAGAAGGCTATCTGGCTCAATTCTGAGCTTTATAAGTTCGATTCTGAACAGGTGAAATCTGCTCGTGAGTAAGCAAAAAGCCAGTTTTAGCATTCATTGAATTGGTATTTTAGTTTTATTTATACATATTTTGAGAAAGTAACTAAAGGATTTGAGCTAAGTAAAAGATCAATTGAATATTCCATTTCACAATTGTTAGTCTAAAACAGATAAAGTCATGTTGTTAAATACTGTGGCGAAATAAAAAATCCAGGCAAGGGCATGGCAAATGCAGTGGAAAGTTATGACAAGTTGGCAATTTGAGCCTCAGTAAAGGTAGAGATTCTATGTGGCAAGTCCAAGCCTCCTACTTCTGTAATCCAGCAGAAGGGTCATGTGGAATCATTCAGGAACATCCAGCTAATGAATTTCGTGTAACAGCAAGACAAAAGAGAAACTGAGGGCAAGAGGTGTTGCTTAGGATAATAACTTATGTCGCCTGGAGTAGGGAAGTAGTTAGTTGAATAGAAAGGAAGCAACAGCTGTGAGGCATGTAAACTAAGAGTTAGTAAACCAAGTCAGGCTGTGGTGCAGCAGACCTGTACTTCCAGCCCTTGGAGGTAGACAGAGGAAAAACAAGAGTTTGAGGTCAGCCTGAGCTAAAGAAGAATACTGAAAAATTGAGCAGGAAGGCTATCAAGGAGCAGAAATAGGAGTCCCTGCTGTTTATCAAAGGAAGAAGGTTTAGATAATTAAGTGGATCAGGATGCATGACCCGGAAATAATCAGACACCTGGAATTGGCCCTGGAGAGGGGTGGAAAGCAGTTTTTTATTATGATACAATCAAGGGAGTGTTAATTGAAGTTATTAGATTAGCTCTCATAAGGAGCTGTGTCAGAATGACCTCACTTTTGAGAAAGGTTGTAAACAATTAAACAGTTAAAATTTCTGTGATAGGTATATATCACAAAGCTAAAGGGAAGATGAGATTGACTACCAGTTTTGTGTTGGAAAGAAACTTGAAATTCACTTATTAGCTTGCTGAGAGTTCCTTGGTGATTTTTGAGAGTTAAGCCAAAGACATACATTTGGAGGGAACAATTAGAATCAAGTGATGAGCGATGTGGGCATGTAGAATGAACATAAATTTGTTTTGTCTTCCTCTGGAAACAGCCTCTTGTCTTCAGGTTGTAACTGAAAGAGCCTTAACGTGTGTTGTATATCACTTGCTCAATAAAAGACAGTAAATATTTAGGTGCTTTTATACAAAATAACTTGATTGCATGATTGTCTTTTGCTCAATTTTATTTTAGAATCTCCCGCCCTCTGTTGTGGCTACTGTTGGTGGTAAAATTTTCACATTTGGATCCTATAGGCTTGGAGTTCACACCAAAGGTAACTACTACTCTGTTACGTTCTAGTGATAAGAATCTTTGACAAAGTATTTCTTGTCCACAGTTATTAAGTTTATTTATTAAAATAATAGAAAAGAATTCCCATTATCTCACTGAGAGCCAATATTAATAGTTTCTTATATTCTTCATATTGTTTCCTACTTGTGAAAATAGAATACATGATATAATATTAATAAGAAGTACTTTGACTTGTAGGAGCTGACATTGATGCACTTTGTGTAGCTCCAAGACATGTGGAGAGATCTGATTTTTTTCAGTCTTTTTTTGAAAAATTGAAACATCAAGATGGCATTAGAAACTTAAGAGTAAGTATCCTGGCATTTAATATTTTGAAGTTACTAACAAATAGTATAAAATCTAGATTTATGATTATTGAAATACCTCTAAAGTTGCTATATTATGAAATTTAATGCGTGATGATAAGACCATAGGATTTATAGATACATGGGCTGGGTTTGTATCAAGCAACTGCCCCTTGTGGGTCTTAGTCAAATAGCTACCTCACTGATCCTTAGTTTTCTTATCTATAAAAGTTGTGGTAATAACTTTTATATAATGATTTTGAAGATAAATGAGATAGTAGACATTAACTATTTGATATCTGACAAATGGTTTTTGCCCATCAAATTGTGTCTGACCCTTCATCAGCAAACAGAATTTCAGTACTAATAATTTGTGAGATACTGGCTTTAGTCCCAACAGTATAATTTTTTGATAGGTCAGTTATGAGCTGATTATTTAAAAATTTCTAACACTAGTGCTTTTTGTAAATAATTGGTCTTCAGTTTAGAGCCAACAAAGAGTAAGTACTGAGAAGACAGCCCTCTATCTTCGTATTCTGACAAATATTTGTGGAAGGATATCTAAGACAGCTACTGGCACGAGCATTTGTAAACTTGAATAATAAGTCATAAAATAGGCCTTAACCTGAATGTAAGACCATGAACATTTTCACTTTGTAAAAAATGGAATTAAAATACAAATTTGGACCAAAGATACATTATTGGCTGTTAGGAAGGAGAAAAGATTCAATTATGTCTTAAAATTATTTTCCTCTTTTATAGGCTGTAGAAGATGCTTTTGTTCCTGTTATAAAATTTGAATTTGATGGTATTGAAGTAAGTATTTAAGAGTTTTTTGAATTTATAGTTGAAATATATAACCTGTATGTTTTATTTTTAAATCAGACTTCACATGGGCACAGTTTTGTTTTAGGTTGTTCTTGTTTGTACTGGGGGGTTGTTTTGTTGTTGTTGTTGCTCTTTTTGATTTGAGGTGATAGCACTGTGTAGCCCAGACTGGCCTTGAACGTGTAATCTTCCAGCCTCAGTCTTGAGTACTGAGATTATAACTATGCTCCACTGTGCTAAGCACATAGTTTGAAGAATTAAATAGTAGTCTTTAAATAGCCTGTCACCTTCTACCCTATTTCTGTTGTGTTTTCACCATGCCAAATAAACCAACCTCCATCCTTACCCTCATGATTTTGGTATATACTTTTCATTCCTATGATTGTAGTATTCTAATACTGGTTGAAACAATATTCCATGTTTACGGTGTTATGATCTCATGAACAGTATTTAAGCGAGTGCCTTTAACCTCTGAGCCACCTCTCCAGCCCATAAACTATTCATAGCTAAGCAGGATTACCATTTCTTGCTCTGAGACATTTTGCTTTCTCGGGAGTTCATAATTGTTTAGAGTTTTGTTGCTTAGTTTTTATCCTTAGGACTAATTTGGGCAGTCTTCAGTGGTTGTATTAGTTGTCTTTAGATAAATTTATACTCTTCAGTTATCTTGACAAGAGTTCTGTCTTCTCACCTCTGCTAATCTAAGCTGATTGTTTTGCATTGCTTGTATACAACTATCATCTTGGCATTTTCCTTTACTCCTGTCATGGAATTATCTTGTACTCTAGAACATGCTTTCCTGATGTGCCCTCATTTTAGTGGAGCTTCACTCCTTCTAAGAAAAGCTCCCCACCCCACACCCACCCTTTAAAAAGCTCCAAATTCATTCGCTGAGCTTTCTAGGTAGAAAATTATTTTTGTTGTATGTTTTTTTGTTGAATTTTTGAGGCCATCCTGTTCTGAATCTTCTGTGCTGTGTGATGACATTTTTGATTCTTCCTTTCTTATACATATATAACCAATTTTTTCTCTTTTTTTATTTTTTAATATTTTTTATGTCTTCATACTTGTAACATTCATATGTAGTGTGTTTTTTCAGTCAGTGTGTTGGGCACTCCATAGTTCCTTTTCAATTTGAAAACTTTGTCCTTCGGTTCATGAAACTTTTATTGAGTTCTTTTGGATTCTCTCTCTTCCCTGTGTGTGTGTGTGTGTGTGTGTGTGTGTGTGTGTGTGTGTGTGTGTGTGTCTCCATCTGTCAGTGTTGGTCTATCTGTTTGGCTGTCTTTCTCATTATGGAATCCTGGTATTTGGGTATTGTGCCTCAAGAGAACAGCCTTCTTTAAGAAAACTCTTCTTTCCTCTCATTAGCCACATACTTTTGTTCTGTTGTTTTGGGTCTTCTCATATTTTCAGTTTTTTTCACTATCATATTTTTAATTTCTAAGAATAAATTTTTTTACATTGTCTCAATGTTCCTTTTTGTTTATATATGCATCTATTCATAGCTGTGAGTCCTTATTTTCAAATAGAACATTTGCTTTCTTAGGTCATCTGGGTCTAATACCATTTGTCCCATCTGCTTTCCAGGTTTCATGGCTTTTTCTGTTTTCTCCAATCTCATCTTCCTTTTAGGTTATGCCTTTAAAATTAAAACAAAGATCTACAAAAAAAAAAAATGAGCTGGAGAGATGGCTCAGTGGTTAAGGTGCTTGCCTGCAAAGCCTAATGACCCAGGTTTTATTCCTGAGTACCCACAAAAAGCCAGATGCACAAAGTGGCACATGCATCTGGAGTTCATTTGCAATGGCTGGAGGCCCTGGTGTGCTCATTCTCTCTCTCTCTCTCTCTCTCTCTCTCTCTCTCTCTCTCTCTCTCTCTCTCTAAATAAATGTTCAAAAAAACAATTTTCATAGTATTTTGGTTTTCAAGAAGGATTAGGGGTAATGTGTGTTGAATATTCCATCTTTATGGATAGGGCTTTGGTAGGTCTTTTAAAACCCATTTTCAAGAGGGTTTCTTTTTTTTTCTTTTTCTTTGTGTGTGTTTACATATATTCTAAAATCAAACTGTTCTAATTATTTGAAAATTATCTCAAAACTGTCCAGTGATTTTTCCCACTTGAGATTGCCTTTCATAGGCCTTTTGAAGTTTTTGTAGAACTTCCCAATATTTATGCTTTTGAGATGGGACTGGTGGGGTTGGACTGAAAGGAGAAAAAGTAATATTTTTCTCTTTCTTTTTTTTCACCTCTTTCCAAAGATTGATCTAGTCTTTGCAAGACTGGCAATACAAACCATATCAGATAACTTAGATCTAAGAGACGACTCTCGCCTGAGAAGCCTTGATATAAGGTGTATTCGCAGCTTAAATGGTAAGCTTCTATAAAGAAATCTCAAATACCTACTTGAAAACAGTTACATAAATAGAGCTCTTTTTTCCAGAACTATTAATAGCCTTTTTTTTTAAGAGATTGGACTAACTAAAATATATTTGCCTTGAGTATAGCTTAGAGTATATGAAGGACCCTGAATTTAATCCCCAGAACCAAAAAAAAAAAAAAAAATCTAAATTTATTTTAAAAGTTGATTATGTTCAGAATTGTGGGTCATGGCTGGGCTTGGTGGCGTACCCCTTTAATCCCAGCATTTGGGAGGCAGGGATATAGGAGAATTACTATGAGCTCAAGGCCAGCCTGGGACTACAGAATGAATTCCAGGTCAGCCTGGACTGGAGGGAGACCCTACCTGGAAACAGCTACAACAACAAGAATTGTTGTGTTCATAATATACTGTTCCCTGTACTCCTATAAACCCTTAATACTTACTGAGAACCCCAAAAAGCTTTTGCTTTTGTGGGTTATATTAGTCTAATATTTGCCATATTATCTATATATTTCTTAAAAACACCAATTGTTTCAAATAAATATAAGGGCTATTGAGATTGCTCAGCAGTTAAGGCTCTTGCCTGAAAAGTCTAACAACCTGGGATCAATTCCCTAGTACCCATGTAAAGCTAATGCACAAAGTGACACATGTGTCTGGAGTTTGTTTGCAGTGGTTAGACGCCTTGGTTTGCCCATTCTCTCTGTCTTTCTTGTCTCTCTCCTTGCAAAAATATTTGAAATGTATGTACTTATGTATTGGTTCATTTAGAAATAAACCCATTATAAATTACTATAAACAAATTTTCATGTATAAAATGGCTCTTTTTTAAGATTTTCCTGTTTTTACAGTCAACCTGTTATCTTATATTTTGTTATGATTAAAATATAAACAGAAACTGTCCTCTTAAGAGATAGATAGTTGCAAAATGAGGAGTGTTTTGATGCTGTGCCAAAACACGACCTAAAGCTTTTAATATTTTTTTAAGGTACTTACCATAAAATTCATCTATTAAGGTGTACAATTCATTACTCTTTTTTCATTTGTTTGTTTGTTTTTCAAGGTAAGGTGCCCAGGCTGACCTGGAATTTACTATGTAGTCTCAAGGTGACCTCAAATTCATGGTGATCCTCCTACCTCAGTCTCCCGAGTGCTGGGATTAAAGGAGTGGGCCACCCCGCCCAGTTCAGTTCATTGGTCTTTAGTGAATTCATGGATTTGTGCACTATAATTTAGCTCTAGTGTATTCTGTGACCCTCAGGAGGTGTCTTACACCCACTTGCAGTTTTCTTTTCCAACCCTCCCCCTGTCTCAGACAACTACTAATCCTCTTTCTGTTTGTGTGTGTTTGCCGTTTATAGACATTTCATTTAAGTAGAATCATATAATGTGTGTGTGGTCTTTTGTGACTGACTTGTTTCACTTAGTATCATGCTTGTGAGATTTGTTCATATTGGTAATTTGTTCTTCCTTTATTCCTGAACAAAAATAATTTCTTACCTATTAGTTAGAAAATAGAAAAAAAATCAATGAATTTATATTACATTAAAATACATTGGTGTTTTTTTATGTGTACATGTGTACGGGAGCACCAGGATCTCTGGACTCCAGATGCTTACACCATTTTTTTGCATCTGGTATTTGCTTGGAATTGGACCAAGGCTGGCAAACTTTGCAATCAAGTGCCTTTAACTGTTGATCTATCTCCCTAGGCCCCTCCATTGATCTTTCCTATCCTTTGAATGTATGGAGGGTATGTATACATGTGTATGTGTGGGTACAGGTGCACATTTGTATGTATCTCCATACATGTGTATGTGGGTACAAGTGTGCCGTTGAGTGTATGGAGAGTATGTATACATGTTTATGTGGATACAGGTGTGCAGTTGTCTGCACGTGCATATGTAGTTTACAGATCTATATCATGGATCTGACTAGATCATTCTTTACCTCTTTTTTTTTTTTTTTTTTTTGGTTTTTCGAGGTAGGGTCTCACTCTAGTCCAGGCTAACCTGGAATTCACTATGTAGTCTCAGGGTGGCCTTGAACTCACAACATTCCTCCTACCTCTACCTCCCAAGTGCTGGGATTAAAGACATGCACCACCATGACCGGCTTTACCTCAATTTTAAAACAATGTCTCTTACTGAACCCAGAGTTCACTGCTTGGGCTAGACAAGCTAGGCAGAAAGTCTTAGATTTCTTCCACCTCCCCAGCACTTTGATTATGGATGCTGGGAATTTCAGCCTGGGTCCTCATGATTGTACAGTAAACACTTCTCCCACTGAGCCATCTCCCCATCACTAATCTAACACTTAGTGTTCTTTTAAAAAATTATTTGAGAGAGAATATGGGTGTACTAGAGCCTCTTGCCACTACAGAGGAACTCTAGATGCTTGCATCACTTTGTGCATCTGGCTTTATGTGGGTTCAGGGAATCAAATCTGGGTTGGCAGGCTTTGCAAATAAGTGTCCTTAACTCCTGAGCCATCTCCCCAAGACTTAGTACTTTTGTAAAAATAGACTTGACTTCACTGAGTCTCAGGGTTTGCAAACCACTGCTATATAGTCTCTTTTATTTAACTTAATCATTGTACTTGGCTATACTTTTAGAATGTAACAGCAAATCACACTTTCTGTGAATAAGATTTGCAGTGGAACAGTAAGAGTTGTATCACTTGGGGGCATTTGATTAACAGTTAATGTGAAAGAAAACAGAAAAGATACTTAGACTCAGCTCTATTTTAATATTGGATTTTATTGTTCGTATACTTTTTAATTCTTCAAAAGTATTTACTAAATAGTAAATCTTGACATATCTTTGATATTTTTAGCATTTGAAAGCCCAATATTAGGAGACCATTTGAATTAATGAATTTTGTTCCTTATTGAAAAATTCAATGTTTTATATTTTTCAGGTTGTAGAGTTACTGATGAAATTTTGCATTTAGTGCCAAATAAAGAAACTTTTAGACTTACTCTTAGAGCAGTCAAATTATGGGCAAAACGTAAGTATCCCAAGAATTTTGTTGTTGTTGTTGGTATCCCCAGTTCCCCAATTTCCCTCTTCCTTGTCCCCAATCAGCTGGATATCCTCCTTCGGGGGCAAACTGGATCAGTCCATGGGATAGGAGATTATGGATTGCCTAGGAGTTAACTAGGTTCTATCCCCCTTTTATGTTGTTACTGAGGGGGGCCATGTCTCTGGATTATTTTCTTCCACCATGGCTCTTACAATCTTTCCGCCCCTTCCGCTCAGTTCCCTGAGTCATGGTGGGTGAGTATTAAGGCTGCTTTATTGTTGAGAACTTAGGGGTCTCTGTACTTCTGCTTTAGGTTGTGTTGAAGATCATTGGTGTCTGTCTCGCTGGCTTATCCTGGGTTGACTGATTGGTTGTGGTTATAGGTCTCTTGCTTATCCCACCACTCTCTGCTGGGTTCCATATGGATCCTCCACGGTAGGTCTGGGGTGGCTCATCTCTTGCCAGGATGTCAGCTATTGGCCTGCGACTCGTTGGTAGGGTTGGAAGAGCCACAGTTCTCTCGGTGCTTTCTAAAAAATACAAACAGAATCTCCCTCAGAGAGTAAGATCAGTATAGGTTAACTGAGATACCCATTTCTGAATTGGCTAGATTCTATTGTGAGTAGCCTCTTTGTAAATCACTTGTAAAGTGAATTTCTCTTTGGGGTCCCAAGATTTTGGTTCCCATTGTATTTCGCCCTGAGTCCCAATTCGAGTTAAGGGTTCCCAATCACTAAGTGGATTACTTGGCCAAATTAAAAGCTGTTGATTACCTCCCCCAGGTTTTGGCACCTCCATTGCAAAAGTGTTCATTTCTTGGTTCGATATTCTCTCCCAGTAGGAAGTGTGTTCAGCCTACTTATGGCAGCAGATTGTGTTTCATATCGGTGGTCTCTGTTTACTCCAACTGTCATTGGCCAGCTTCCCCTGGCAGCTTATTCAGTGCCTTCCAGCAATGTACTAACTACCATCTATGGGCTGGTTACCATTCTATACCTCGAAGGGTCTCTCAGTGCTGATCGATGGCTTTCTGTGGTTTCTTCAGCAACAGGATCCTACCTCAGGCCTGGGGTGGGTATTCAAGAACTTTGACCAAATCCTGTCTTGTTTTCGGGACCTCATGGGTCACTTTGGTCAACAGCTAAATTAGGAAAGGAGCCAGTGACTAGGACCAGGAGTTGCCAGACTGATCAAATTTTCACAGGTTTAGACTCTCTCCCCTTCTATTCATGTCCCCCCTTCCCAGATAGATGATGCCCACTACTTGCTCAATAGGTTACATTATGTATGTGAGGATTTTATGATTTTGAACCAATTTTGGTTTAGCTTCAATGTTTAAGTCATTCCCCCCCCAAGACTTTCATGTTTAATTTATAAAATTCTAATTTTTCTGTTTTCAGCAATAGAGGCATATATGAAAACTCGGAATGTGTTGATGTAGTTGGAGGTTGAGGGCTCATTAAGTTTGGGGGAGCCGTTTTTTAGTTGTGATGATTGTGTTTAGTTGTGTGATAGTGTTCCTATGTGTTATATTCTATCTTTCTGTGTATATGTGTGGGTGTTTGTATATGCACACATAGTTCCGAAAAGGCCCTTTGCTTGCTTCTGATCTGACGTGCCCATTCTGTATTACTTGTAATTACAGTCATACATTGCTTCGGAAGTGTGATATGTTCTGAGAAATGAATTGTTAGATGATTTTGTGGTCATGCTAGTATAGGAGAAAATGCTTATGAAAACCTAGATGATATAGCCTACTATTTGGTGTACTAAGCTGAAAACTTATATACAACCTCTTACAGTATTGAATGTTATCAGCACTTATAAAACACAGAAGGTGGTATGTCTGAGGGTGCTTGGCCAGGAATGGAGGCTGCTCTGTGTGATGCTAGAGAGAGAACCCAGGGCCTTCTATATGCTAGGCACTCTTTCCACTGAGCTCTATCCTCAGCCCATCAAGAATTTTCTTGATGGTTCTTCTTTTTCTTCTGTAGTGTCTTTTCTCTTGCCTCTTCAGGTATATGTTCAAGCACACACATACACACTGTGGTCTGTCATTGATATTATTCACTCATGACAACATTTAAATAGTGCTGCACTTCTTGCACTAGTTTTCATTTACCTAAAACAGCCCTCATTTTGATTACAATATCTTTTGGTTTTTTATTTTTATTTATTTGTAAGCACAAAGAGATATAGAGAGAAGAGAGAGACCATTGTACACCAGGGCCTCCAGCTGCTGCAAACTAACTCCAAATGCATGCACCACTGTGCATCTGGCTTTACATGGGTTCTCGGGAGTCAAACCCAAGTTGTTAGGCTTTGTAGGCAAGCACCTTAACCACTGAGCCATCTCCCCAGCTCCTACAATAAGTTTCTTATCTGGACTGTCAAATACAGTTGAAGTTATTAAGCATTTGAAATACACAACTAAGAAACTGACTTTTTTTTTTAATGGGGTTTTTTTGGAGTTAGGATCTTACTCTAGCCCAGGCTGACCTGGAATTCACTATGTAGTTTTAGGGTGGTCTCGAACTCAGAAATCCTCCTACCTCTACCTTCCAAGTAAGTGCTAGGACTTAAAGACATGCACCACCATGCCTAATTAGGAACTGATATATTTTCTTTAATTTTAATTTTATTTCAGTAGTACTCAAGAAAAATGTTTATGTAAAAATCTTAAACATGGGCTGAAGAGATGGCTTGATGATTAAAAATTTTTTTTTTTTTTTTTTTTTTTTTTTTTGCAAAGCCTGCTAGCCTGAGTTCAATTCCCCAATACCCATGTAAAGCCAGATGCACAAAGTGGTACATGGATCTGAATTTATATGCAGTGAAGTTGCCCTGGCTTAAGAAAAATATTTTGTCTCTCTTTCACTCATAAATAAAATAGTCTTTAAACAAAAAAAAGACTGGAGAGATGGCTCAGCAATTAAGGCCAGGTGTGCAAAGCTCTTACCAGAAAGATAGCCTGTCACTTACGTCTGCCATATTGGACAGTGGAGGACTAAAAAGACTTGAAACAAGTGTAACTTGTCCTTGGTCTCCAAGTACCTTGTATAGTCAAGAGAAAGTAATTTGCAATGAATAATTTATCTCCTTGTAGATTAAATGCAATGCTTTGTCAGGTTTTAAGTGCATATTTTTCACAGTTGACATGTCTGCAATTGGTAATTGGTAGGGTTTTTTTTTTTTCCTCCCTTTTTCTAGCTCAAATATCTGAAACTGAGGCAGGTAGCTGAGGTTACTGTTAGATGATCAAGTAGAAGGGCTAAAAGTAGAAATTATAGTTTACTAAGACTCTGAGCCTGGTGTGAAGGTATGCTTATCGATTTCATATTGTTTTCAGAGGGAAAACATTCTAAGTAACAGTCTTATGAATGAATTTACCCTATAGTTTGTCAAGGGTAGTAGATCCTAACAGTAGTTAACAAGTGTGTTCTTTTTTAGGTCGCGGTATTTATTCTAATATGCTGGGTTTCCTTGGTGGAGTCTCCTGGGCCATGCTAGTTGCCAGAACGTGCCAGTTATATCCAAATGCAGCAGCTTCAACTTTAGTTCATAAGTTTTTTTTAGTTTTTTCCAAGTGGTAAGTTATATACTCTAATAGTTAACTGTTGTTTTTTTTGTTTGTTTGTTTGTTTAATTTGAAAATGTAAGGACCTTAGCCTCATATGGTGGCTCACACCTATAATTCCAGCACTTTTGAGAAGCTGATGCAGAAGAAATCTGTGAGTTTTAGGGCAGCCTGGCCTACACAGTGAATTCCAGGCCTGGGCAATATAGATTGAGACCCTGTCCTGTTGTTTTACCTTTTTTAATTTTAAAAATTTAAATTTGAAGCAGTGAGGTGACCTCCAGATGATACCTTTTTTCTATCTTCTTGGGGTTTATGCCTTTACTCCTAGCACTTGGGTGACTAAGGTAGAAGGCAAGTTGTGAGTTGAAGTGTGTTGGGAACACAGGTGTGTGGTACCATGCTTGTTTTGTTCCTTTAAAGTCCTTTTGTTATTTATTAGAGAAAAAGAGACAGACCACGAGTGCACCAGGACTTCTTGCTGCTAGAAACAAATTCCAGATGTATGTGCCACTTTGTGCATCTGGCTTTACATGGGTTCTAGGGAATTGAACTCCTAGCCAGCAGGCTTTGCAAGCCATCTCTCCAGCCCTTGTCCCTTTTTTATAATGGCTGAATAATGTGGCACTTTCTTCCAGGAGTTTGTAAATGTGGGCTCTGTATTAGGAGAGTGCTTACTTTAGATCTGACTGAACAGTCTTCACTGTGCAGTGACTAGTGTAGATGATAATCATAGATACTGTATGGTTTTAATACTTCTTATAACTCTGAAGTGAGATTCTGTGTGAATTAATTTGCCTTATTCATCTTAGGGAATGGCCAAATCCTGTACTTTTGAAACAACCAGAAGAAAGTAACTTGAATTTGCCCGTCTGGGATCCTCGGGTATGTGGATTTATTATGGAGTTTAATTAAATCATTTAGATGATTCCTTTGCTTCCAGCTCATCTTTATTTCTGGACAGCATTAGCCCCTCTCATTGCTGTGTGCTTGGTGCTACTGATTTGATCTAATGCTGATCCAAATGTTACATCATTAAAAATTACCCATTTTGGGGCTAGGGAGATGGCATAGTGGCTAAGGGTACTTGTATGCAAAACCTGCTCCCCAGGTTCAATTTCCTAGCCACCCACATAAAGTTGGACAAGACTGTCGCAAACACACACACACATAGGTGAATGAAAAAAAATGAATAAAGTGCCTGCCATTCAAGGAGGACCCAAGTTTGGGACCCCAAAACCCCTTAAAATGTCAAGTGTGGTACATGCCTGTAAACTCAGTGTCTGGGAGGCAGAGACAGGCAGATCCCAAGGGCAAGATGGCTAGCTAGACTAGCCAAGTTGCTGAGCTCTGGGTTCAATGAGAAACCTTGTCACAGCAAATTTAATGGAGAGTGAGAAAGGGAGATGCCTAGGATCAACCTCTGGCCTTAACACACCTGTGGATACATGAAGATGAATATGCACACCACACATACATAATATACATGTAAAAGAAGATTGCTCATGTAAGACTTACAATGAGTTCATACAACATTGCAGTGTAATTTAAAGCAAATTGATTTTAAGCATAACTCTCACATCTCTCACATTTCAATTTTGTTATAGAACAAGTGCTCATTCTTCTGCATAAAACTAAAGGGAAGTCATCCATCGAGTGGGTACTGAAAAGAACTGAGAACCATTGGATCATATAATACCTTTATAGACATAATACTATATTTCCTTGATCTTAAGACAGTTGCTTATAAAACACACCATTTAATAGCTTCTCTGAGGAAAAATTAATTTCTGCAGGGTTTTCCTTTGACTTTGGCAATCAGGCATAGTTGGGGTGGAGGAGCTGGAGAGATTTATCTGCTCAGTGGTTTAAAGGGGCTTGCTTATAAAGCCTATGGCCTAGGTTCAATTCCCCTAGGAGGCATATAAATAAAGCCAGACTCACAAAGTGACCCATGCATCTGGAATTTGCTTGTAGTGGCAAGAGACCCTGGTGTGCCCATATACATACACTCACCTACTCTTCTCTCTCTCTCTCTTCCTCCTCCTTCTCCTCCTCCTCCTTTCCTGTCTCCTCTCCTTTCTCTTCTCTCTCAAGTAAAACATTTTTAAAACTGTAGTTGGTGAGGGAAAATGTCCTTGGAATTGAAGAAATTTTGTATTAAAGATATATTTCATGTTCTTATGACTTTTGGGGAAATGAAGGGAAAACAGCTGAAAAGGAGAATTGATTAATTATTCTACTTCTAATTTCACAGGTGAATCCTTCAGATAGGTATCATCTCATGCCCATAATCACCCCAGCCTACCCACAACAGAATTCTACGTATAATGTGTCCACATCAACTCGAACAGTAATGGTAGAAGAATTTAAACAAGGTAAACATGTTGACCCTGTTTCCCCTTACATGTTCTCAAGGTTTTGATTAACAGTTTTATTCTGCATTGCAACTACTGATTGTAGGTTAGAATTATATGCACTTAATTCTAAAAAGCCTCTTAGATGTTTTCCATCTAAAGTATGTGATATTGAGGACGAAAATTGAGTCAGCATATTATGTTCTAAGTACATAATAGGTTAACATTTTCTTTTTTTTAAGGAGGTGTTGTTTTCTTTTTTTTTTAAATTTTTTTCATTTTCAAGCAGAGAGAGAGAGAGAGAGAGAGAGAGAGAGAGAGAGAGAGAGAGAGAGAGAGAGAGAGAGAACGCACACCAGGGCCACCACCTTGTGGGTCTGGCATATGTGGGCACTGGAGAACCGAACCCTGGGCCCCAGGCACTGGAGGCAAGTGCCCCAACCACCAAGCCATCTCTCCAGCCCCAAGTTAACATTTTCTAATCAAGAATTAGTTGGGGAAGAAATTTGTTGGGTTAGATAATTTTGGTAACATGATACAGGAGCTGATCAATTTTCAAAATCAGACATGGTAAAACCTTCTGGTTTTGTTTTTATTTATAAGGTCTCGCAGTTACAGATGAAATTCTTCAAGGGAAATCAGATTGGTCCAAACTCCTTGAGCCCCCTAATTTTTTCCAAAAGTATAGGTATGTAATATTTTGCTTATTTTTGTTTATGCATATTGAAGAAAAATGTTGAATTTTTGCTTATGGTTTTGTTTTGCTTTTTGAGACTAAACCTTGCTTTAATCGTCCATGATGTCCTTGAACTCATTGTGTAGTTGCCCTTAAGTTGTAGCACTCCTCCTTGCTCAGCCTCCCAAATGCTGAGATTACAGATAATACACCATTACTAAGACTAGCAAGAATGTTAAATTTGGAAAGCTAAGATATGATAGTTGGACAGCAAGACAGAGAACAGACTAATAAAAGTCCATAATTATGAGAGTTTTATTAATCCTAATAGTAGTTAGTCCAGCCTTAGTGGATTTAACTGAGTTTTTTTTTTTTTTTTTTTTTGAGGTAGGGTCTCACTCTAGCCCAGGCTGACCTGGAATTCACTATGTAGTCTCAGGGTGGCCTTGAACTCACGGTGATCCTCCTACCTCTGCCTCCCGAGTGCTGGGATTAAAGGCGTGTGCCACCACGCCCGGCTCAACTGAGTTGTTTTTTAATTGTGGAGCCTACAATTTATGAAAAGTAGAGCATACTGTGACTTTGATAAACTATGTTTGTAGTGCTTTTTTATTCATTGGAAAGTAGAAAAAATTGATGGAAAAGCAAACTAACAATGTTGCTGGTTTTTTTCCCCTTTGTTGTTGCTGCAAATTCTTCATAGACATTATATAGTATTGACTGCAAGTGCATCGACAGAAGAAAATCACTTAGAGTGGTAAGAAACATTTCAAGTTCTCTTACATATTGTATAGTATGTACATACTGCTTCACCATTTATAAAGTAGCTTGTTGCTTGGCTTTCAAAATTTTGTATTTTAAAATTGTCAGTGAAAAAAATTTAAAAATTATTATTATTTGACCATGAAACCTTAGTGATTAAGAAATGTCATCAAGTTGATTATTCAGAATCAGCAATGATTCAAGAGTTAGGTACAAATTTTGTTACTTTTCAGAGTCAGAGTTAAGCAGAATTTTGAAGTGGGCCAGAGAGATGGCTCAGCAATTAAAGGCACTTGCTTGCAAAGCTTAATGGTCTGGGTTCAATTCCTCAGGACCTACATAAAGCCACATCTGGAGTTTGTTGTACAGAAGGCCCTAGCATGTACATTCTCTCTCCTTTTTCATCATAAATAAATAATAAGAATTTTGAAGTATTATTTAATTCCGATACCCGTCTACTTATTAACATCTTCATTTCCTCTACTAGGGAAAGACATTTTATGTATACTTTTAATTTAGGAGAGGATGGCATGAATGGTTTCAGAATTTTAAACTTCTGTCAGCAGTTTTGTTTGATCAACAAGCATTTCATTTTTCTAGCACATCTAAGTTCATCCCTTCTGCCTCCAGTGTATTCAAATTTCTGTCCCCAACTAGGAGGACAGCTACTTGGCCACCAGAACTTTCTTCCAGTCTGGTTCTTGGAATCGCAAAAGATAATTGCATTGTCCTATTGTTTTTGTTTTTTTTTTTCTCTTATTTCAATGATAACAGTTTTTTCATTGCTACAGTATTTAATATGTCCAGATTAGGGGTCAGGAAACCACAGCCTATTCCATATTCAGCCTACCACCTATTTTTTATAAGGCTGAATTGGAATGCAGCAATGCTTCTTCACTGATTATATTGTTGCTGGTTGTTTCCATGCTTCACAGCAAAGTGTATAGTTGTACAGAGACTCTAGCTCAAAAGCCTAAATGATGTACTCTCTGGTCCTTCACAGGAAAAGATTACCAACTTCTCATTTAGATAGGACTGTGGTAACTCAGATTTTTGTATATCTACTATTAAAGCACACACATTTAGAATTTGTAAGCTTTTACAAGTGTTTAGAAAACTTTAATGTATTCTTGAAGTTACTCTGATTCATAAAGTCATTCACAAACATACAACTAATAGATTTCTTACATGAAGTAGAAAATGAAATTGTGGAAATCTAATGAAACTGTACATTTTTTCTAATCAGATTTGAATTTAGTGAATTTTTAACATGAAAAGTCAGCTGGGGATGTAACTCAGTCAGAGTGTGTGCCTAGCATGCATGAGGGTTTAGTTCTCATCACTGCCTAAAAGTAAAATGAAAAGTAGTATTAGCTTTGTGAAAGAATGTTATTTCCTAAGTATGTGCCTGTGTTAGCATTTTTGTTCACATTATGTAAAAATAGCTTTGACTTAGGATTTAGTTCCCTCATTTGGTTGGTTGCTTTTGAACTGTTTTTAGTATTGGATATTGAGCCCAGAGCCTTCTGCTTGCTATGTGAGAGCCCAACCACTAAGCTAATTCCTAGTGCTAGCCTGAGGTTTAGACAATAAATAAAAAGATACAGGATCACCCTAGCAATTGTTATTCATGGCTGTTTTATATCCTTTAAGACTAGGGTGGGTTTTCTTTTACTTTTTGTTCCATTTGTATATTTGTATGGTCTGTATGCTTGTGGGTGTTGTGTGCATGCCTGTGAAGACCAAAGGTTGACAACAGGTGTCTTACTCCATCACATTTCACTTTGCTTACTGATACAGGGTCTCTCCATTCAGCCCAGGCCTTGCTGCTTGGGCTAGTGAGGCTAGCCAGTTTGTCCTCAGGATACCTGTTTCCACCCACCTTCCAGGCTCGGGGGCTATAGGCAGCCTACCCAGCCAGCACTGGTGAGGCTGCTGGGTATGTGGTCATCACACTTGTACAGCAAACACTTGACCCATTGAGTCATTTCCCCAGATGCCAAAATGGCCTGTTGTTATATTTAGACATCCCTTAAATCAGTTCTTCTAAGAGAATGTGCAGAAAGTCATTAAATTTGACTTTTACTTATTCTAAGGAGCGTCTACTATAATTGGACTACATTTTTTAAACAAACACATAAAGCTTCATAGCTATAAGCTGTTGGTTTGCATGAATATAATTACAAAATTTAATATGACCATAAGAAAAAAATTGCATCGCTTTTATTTCAGGGTTGGTTTAGTAGAATCTAAAATCCGTGTACTTGTTGGAAACTTGGAGCGGAATGAATATATTACTCTTGCTCATGTAAATCCCCAGTCATTCCCAGGAAACAAGGAACATCATAAAGAGTAAGATAATTTTTAAATACATTTCTTAAATCTTATTTGACATGCATTGTTTCAGAGCAGTTGTAATTAACAGGCATTGATGGGGGTGAAGCAGTATAAGTTTTTATAGTCAGCAGACTCAGCAGAAACTCCATGAATATGTTTGGCTCATCTTTAAGCATCTATTTAGTCATTTTTCAAAGCCACTTAGTCCTCTTTAGAAAAATACAAGATAACCAGTGTTAGCCAAACCACTGAAATCTTTATTAATGAGGTTGCAATATAGAGACTAAATTTTAATTACCAAATGGCACCTGTTAAATTATTTTAAAAAATTAATGGAACTTCTCAAATTTTACTTTATAGCAACAATTACGTTTCAATGTGGTTCCTCGGAATAATTTTTCGGAGAGTAGAAAATGCAGAAAGTGTTAACATAGACTTGACTTTTGATATACAGTCATTTACTGACACAGGTAAGACTTTGTCATCATAGAGCTCTGATTTTCAACTTTGACTGTAACTCAGTATCATCTGTGTAGGATTTAGCTTTAAGTCTCACAGTTTGGCTGAATGAAATGGTCCCCATAGTGTAGAAATTTGTGCTATTCAAAAGAAGCATGATGCAGTTTCTAGAACATAAGATGGGAATTGTGAACAATGTGTGTGCTGTGCTGCCATTTATGTAAAGAAGAATTAGATATATATTGACTTGCAAATGCATAGAGTATCTCTTGGGATACTTCTTTAAAATGTCAGCAGTGGTTGCTTCTAGGTCAGGGAACCAACGAATATGCTTAGGAGACAGGAGTAAGGAGACTACCCAAATATTCTTAAATTCTTCCATTTTTGTACCACTTAAATGTATTTTCTGTTTTAAAACAAAAAGAAAACTGAAAGTTTACAAGTATTTGTGTGTGTGTGTGTGTGTGTGTGTGCGCGCGCAAGCATGCAAAGCTATAGTTTATAATTGCAGTCATAAAGAGAACTTTGTTTTTCATGTAAAATAAATATTGGTAGGTATTGACTGCTGATTATGTTTCAAGATCATTGCCTGAAATGGCATTTACAAATTTTAGCCCCCAACCACATTTCTCTGGAATATGTTACAAATTTGGTCTTGTCAATCTGGAATGTCATGCATTCATATTCTTACTATACTTGGCTAATAAGATTTTCTAAATTCTTTGAACCAGTCTTCACATTTATCATGATTATATAGATTCCTGGGCTTTCCTTCAGAGCCACTAAATAACATTCTCCTAGGGTGAAACCAGAGGCTCTGTCATCTGAAACAAGCACTCTTGGTCATCATAAACCATCTAAAATGAAACCATGGATATAAGTTAGGGTTCAAGTTTGTCAAAAAGTAGATGCTAGGATGCTTTGACTTTATATTTTATAAAGCCTTTATATTCTTTCCCATGGGGAACTGAGGTACCAGGACATTAAAAATAATTTTTTAAAAAAAAGCTCACATTTCATAGTCGTTGCTGTAGAAGACACAGCTCTAACCCCGTCTTCAGTGGACTTGCAAGCTCTTACACTAGGTGATCTAAGTGGCTTTCCTGCTGTTGTGCTGACTGAGTTCACTAAAGTGGAACCCAGGGCTGCATGTCCTCTCACCCCAGCAGGTGTTCACCACTTGTTGAACTTCACTTTTCTACCAGTACATTAAAGAGGAAATTGTAGATTGCACCCTGAAGTCTCATGTCTGTGACTAGTGTGGCCTCAGACAGGCACATGCCTCACTATGAGCTGGAGGCCAGCCTTGAACTATAGAGTAAGTTCATGTCAGCCTGGGTTAGAGTGGGGAAAAAAAAAGTCTCATGGTAGAAGGAGAGCTTAAATTATATCTTAGATATTTGGTATAAGAATTAGTTTAGTGTTAAAGGTGTTTGTTTGCAAAGCCTGAGAGCCTGGGTTCAGTTTTGAGTTTGTTTTCAGTGGCAGGGTCCTGGTGAACCCATAGTCTGTCTCTCAAATAAATTTTTAAAAAATATTTTTTAGTTTTTTGAGGTAGGGGTTCGCTCTAGCGTTATGTAGTCTCAGGGTGGCCTCAAACTCACCGAGATCCTACCTCTGCCTCCTGAATCCTGAATGCTGGGATTAAAGGCATGCCCCACTATGCCCAGTCAAAAAAAAAAAAAATTAAAAAGAATTAGTTTTGGTTTGAGCAAATAATTATGAGGAGAGATTGCCTTTTTAGAAATAGAAGAAAAAAAAAGAGTTGGAAAATCCTTTTTGCCATGTGTGTGTGTTGCTTGCTGCTGTTAAATAAATTTGATGATAAGAAAGCCTAAGAAACTGCGCACAGAACATTCTTCAACTGGATTGTTATAGAATGGAGGTCTTTGTTCTGTAAGAGGGATTATGTTTTAGGGGTGTGTTTGGGAGGGGTAGTATCAGAGGTATATACATACCAGAAAAAGAAAACAGCTCTTAGTTCAGAAATACATTTCACATTTAACATATTAAACATTGTTACAGTGTACAGACAGGCAAACAATATAAGCATGCTAAAGGAGGGAATGAAAATTGAAGCAACTCATGTAAAGAAAAAACAACTTCATCACTACCTTCCAGCAGAGATTCTTCAAAAGAAGAAAAAGGTGAGTTTGTCATTTTACCTCTCAGGTATGGCTCCTTCAGGTTTTTGATCCTGACAGCAACTTTGAATTTATAAATCCCCCAAACCTGTTGGGGGAATTTTGAACATATATAGACAATTGAATCTTGACTAAAACTGCTTTTATGCACGTTACAATTGAAGTGTGTCTTTATATTCTCATTTGCTTTTTGAAATTCTAACTGCTTTTTTCTCTTTCAGCAAAGTCTCTCTGATGTCAGTAGAAATTCCAGTGGACTTCAGTCAAAAAGATTATCTCTTGATGGCAGTTGTCTGGATAGCTCCAGGGATACTGATAATGGCACACCTTTTAATTCTCCAGTGTCTACAAACAAACCATCCAAACCCCCTGCTAGCCCCCCTGCTGGAGAAACAGAAAGGTGTGTTTATCAAAATTGTCCTTCTATTCTTTGAAGATAATGTGAATGTTTTTCTACTCTAGCTAAAAGATTTTTTTTTTTTCAATTGAAAGATTTTTAGGGCTGGGGAGATGGCTCAGTGGTGATAGGCTCTTGCTTGCAAAGCCTGCTGACCTGGGTCAAATCACCACTTTCCATGTATCTGCAGATATAAAACGTGTCTCACATTTGTTTGAAATAGATATAAGACCTGGCACACACACACACTCAGAATATTTTTTAAAAAGATTTTTTAGCTATTCGATTTTTAAAAAAATACTTGACAATTTGTGGCAGTGATGTAGGAGGTAATGTAGGCTCAAGTGCTTGTGGGAATCATAAGTACACAAAAACAGTCTTTCCACTTAGGATTTTCTCTTAATTTTCAATACATTGGCTTTTCCCCCTCTTTCTTCAGGGAGTAAGGTAGCAGTACTAGAAAGAAGCCATCCTAAGTCTTAAAGTAGGAACTGTTAAGTAATATTTAAATCAGCTAATGCTAATAATTTAATACTTTTTCTAGGAACAGTGCTGAGCCTGCTACTGTCATGACGGAGAAGCCATTGAGTGTCCCTCCAGCTCAAGGCCTGTCTATTCCAGTCATTGGTGCAAGTAGGTATCTAAACTTTTATTATTAATGATTCTACCATGTGAACATTTAATTAAAAAATCATTTTTGTCCTTTTCAGAGGTTGACTCTACAGTAAAAGCTGTCTCACCACCAGCTGTGTGCACTATCCCTACTGTAGTGGGACGGAATGTTATTCCTAGAATCACAACACCTCACAACCCTGTCCAGGGACAGCCACATCTAAACGGAATGTCAAATATAACTAAGAATGTTACACCCAAAAGATCCCATTCCCCATCTATTGATGGGACTTCTAAGAAGAGGTTGAAAGACATAGAAAAGGTAAAGTTGGAACGTTAGTGGTAATTCAATAATCAAAATTACTTATTTTCACAGATGTGTGTGCATATGCACACACGTGTACCAAGGCCTCTTTCCACTGCAGATGGATGCCAGGCACTTGCAATTGGGTGTTGGGCTGATGTGGGTAGCTTGGGAATTGAGCCCAGGCTAGCAGGCTTTGCAAGCTAGCACCTTGAACCCCTGAAGCATCTTTCCAGTTCTCAATTGCTGTTTTGTTTGTTTTTTAGTTAAAACAACAATAAATGCAATTCTTTCTTAACTATGTTACTTTTCCAGTAAGGATCGCCAAAAAAAATACTTCAAATTCTAAAGGAACAATATTTGTTGTTCATCATAATTTCAAATTATTGCTGTGTCTGAAAATTTAAATGATTGATTTAAGTTTCTCTTTTTGCTTACACAAAAGTCACTATTGGCAAATAGACTGAGGTTACTTCTTCTGTCATCTTGCCTGCTTCCAGCAGATGGTGGTAAAGCTTTAGTGGTTAGGATTGACTTAACTGAAGGATCACTTCAACTGTGGAAATTAAAGGGTAGTAGTTTGCCAGGTATGGTGGCCCACACCTTTAATCCCAGCACTCTGGAGGCAGAGGTGGGAGGATTACTGTGAGTTTGAGACTACATAATGAATTCCAGGTCAGCCTGAGCTAGAGTGAGACCTTATCTCAAAAAACAAAACAAAAAAGTAGTTGAGTTCAGTCTTATTTAAAGTTAATTTAAATTATAGTAGTTAATTAAATTGTCATAGTTTTTTAACTTTTACTGACCACTTCCATAAACAATATCCCATGATCATAATCCCTTCCCACACCCCCCCCTTGTCATACTTTTTGATGATGGTCTAATCAGATCTGTAGGATCATTGCAGATATACAATAGCAGTTTATAATGTTTTTATTATTTATATTTTAGTTTATTCGACTTGAAACTACACTTAAGGATTCTCGTACTGCTGAAGAGAGAAAAAGAAAATCAATGGTAAATATTTTGTATTATGCTTCAGAATAGTTACTATTAAAGAGCAGTTTATCATGAAAAGTTCCATATTCAGAAAATACCTCAGCTCCATGAGGTTTTGATTGTACTTTAGTCCAAGTATGAATAAGTGGTGCATGTGAGAAAAAAAAGTTCATTTGTATATATAATTTTTCTGTTTTAGGATACCATTGGAGGAGAATCTATGCCTATTCCAACTATTGATACATCACGAAAAAAGGTAATAGATGATAAGTAATAGATTCATAGGTTAAAAACAAGTACAAAAAACTTAGTAAGAGCTGAGAGCTAAATCAAAGCACTTGGGAAGCTGAAGCAGGATGATTTATGTGAGTTCAAGTCTAGCCTGGCTACAGAATGAGACCCTGTCACCAAAATTTTAAAAAAAAATTCTAGGACTAGAAAAAGGATAAGATTTTGTGCCTGTTTCCAGAGACCAGAAGTGTGTATGGGATTAGGGTTGGAGATAACAAACTGTTTTGAACAGACATACCTCAAGTCTAGAAGAGAGGAAGTAATCTAAGAAGACTTCATGTTTACTCCTCTACTTATCTATAAAGAAACAGTTGGCTGCTGAGCACAAGAATTTCTTACCAACACAACAGAATATACCTTTCGTTGTTTATACTGCTCAAAATTTAATTATTACAAATCCTACCTGTTAGTATTTTGGAGGAGCCAAATGTTACAATATATGTAGAAAGTGCCTTTAAAATATGAGCTAACGTGCAATATGGTGGCTCATGCCTTTATCCAGGCTGAGGTAGGAAGATCAATGTGACAGCAATCAAGATTGCTAACAGGTCAAGTTGACAACAAAACTTAACCATCACAATTAGCAAGCTACTAAGGAAGTGTCCTAAAGCAGCCTTATGCAAATCAAGGAAACCTGAAAGCTCACAGTAAACCAAATGGTTTATTTTCATCCTCCATTAAAAACTGAAATGCTTTTCCTTAGAATCAGCTGTCAGGTTCCCACAAGTGTATTGGCCCTTTGAAAGTAAAATAATATCTAGAATGCAATTGTAGTTACTGAATTTACAAAACTGAGTTCTAAAAATAGAATGTAATTAAAGCTAATAATGGAAGAAAAATTGAGATGGATACTAACGTGTAAGAGTGTTCTTTAAAATATTTGTAGTACAAAGGGTAAGCCACACAAATGTGTCAGAACTATAATGCCTTAAGTCTAGTCACACATCTGAGTCTTGTCTGATTCTCTAATGTATGCCTGAAGTTTCACTAATCTTTTGTGGTGCTGGTGATTGAATCAGGAGCCTCATGCCTCTTAGGCAAAAGCTCTACTGTTGACCTCCATACCCCACCTACAAATGAACTCTTTATTGCTTTTGGCTTTACTCCTGCATCTATTTGCTTCTTGTATTATATAATAATCTTAGTCTCCTCAACATTTTCACACAGATATTCCTGAATCTCACCATCATTCATGATCTAGCCAAATTCAAAGTTCAGTTTTCCTAAGAACTTAAGTATCTCACAGGCTGCAGAAAATAATTATTGCTAATGTATTGAAGAAACTAATGGAAGGACAGAATTCTGCAGACAGCACATCGTCCCTCACAATACTAACGTTTTATTTTTTCCACAGACTTTTTTTTTTCAGCATGGTCTTTTTTGAGGTAGGGTCTCACTCTAGCCTAGGCTGACCTGGAATTCACTATGTAGTATCAGGCTGGCCTTGAACTCACTGCGATCCTCCTGTCTCCCAAGTTAAAGGCATGCACCACCACGCCCAGCATCAGCATGGCCTTTCTATGTTGCCTGACTCTAGGAAGCTGAGTTCTTTATGCTCCTCAGTCCAGAAATGTGATTGACTTGACAAAGTCCTCTTTTCCTAAACGTATTTACATTCCTACCACTTCTCAGCGTCTCAACTCTGATAGTTTAGAAAAAAAGACAATGAAAACTTACAAAAGCAAGAAATATGTATGAACACTGAAAGAAAATATTCAGTACATACTTGAGTTTAGGAGATTAAGGGGGCAAAATGTTTTGTGACTTATTTATTAAGTAGGCCTTTATACTGTGGCATTACTCTTTTTTTGTTTGTTTCTTTCTAATAGAGACTACCCAGTAAAGAACTACCAGACTCATCATCTCCTGTTCCAGCAAATAACATCCGTGTCATCAAAAATTCCATTCGACTGACCCTTAATCGGTGAAAGCAGTGCCCTGACTTGAGTGAGCCTGCAGTCGTAATGGTGTAGACAGCAGCTACTCTTGAACAGCAGCAGTCACCATCCATAAAGACATGAACGCTCAGTCAGCAGCCTGGTGGCCTCAAGTGGTTTTTGAATTCTCACTCTTTGGCCCTCAGATGCTGTAGCATTCTCTCACTGATTGCTACGCACACTGCTGACAGATTGTCATCCACAGTATCATGGCTTTGCATTTCAAGGTTTTACTGCCTTAACTTTCAGTGTTTGTTTCTCTGTTATGGGAACCAGTTCTTGGCCACTTGGACTCTGATAAAAACAAGTCCTGAACTTTTTTTTTTTAAGTCTTATATGTTGTAATCATTGTATAGAGCTGAAAAAAACTAAAAAAAAAAAAAAAAGTCTTGTAATTTTCTAAATGTTAACATATTAATTTAGCATTGAAGCCACTTTGTAAAACCCAAGATTAATGAATGTGAGATATCATTTCTGCTTTCATTTGTGTAGATGTACTGTCTTATTTTGTTGATTTAAATTATTTTTTTCAGATTGGCACAAATATTTAAACTGTTTTTGTGCCTCTCTGTCCAAATGTTACATAGTTACCAGGGAGGATTAGTCCAGTGATTACATAAGAATTGGCACCATGAATTCTCTGTATTTTGCCTCCCATGGAGGCCTTCAAAATGCATCTTTATTTAAAATCAAAATATAGCCAGGATACTGAAAGTCAGTATATGAATGGTAAATTTGTTACATATCTTACGATTTCATGACATATTTGTTAGTTGATTGGTATTTTTTACTGAGGAGGAATTCATTCCACCATCAAGATACTTCTAAGTATTTCCGACTTGTATTTTTGAGGTAGAAGATGAACTCAGCATGATAATCCCTGGCCATAATTTACCCCACAACTTCAAGTATTTTGTTCATGGACTAGGCATGCAGAAACAAGCGGAGAGTTTTATTGAAACCTAAAGGCATCTTTGAACAACATTGTCACCAACCTCGAATTGGCTCAGGACCTCTGTAATCTTTATTTATATGAGTTGTCTTTTTTTTACACTGCTTTTTTCAGTGCATTTCGTAATATTTTTTAAGTTCCACAAACGCATGCTCAGTTTATTAAAATCCATAACCATGTAATTCTTTTAATATGTTGATTTAGTGTTTTGTAAATGAAGTCGTATGTATTTTCAGAGTATTTTTGTATGTACTGTAAGATATCATCTTTTCAAAGAGAAACCTTTAAAACCTTTACTGTGTGTCTTTAGTGTATTTTTAAAATGGATTATGTATAGATTTATTATAGGGATGCCAATTTATACTACCTTTTCCAGCTTTCTTTCAGCACCAAAAAAATATATTGAGTATAAGAGGGAAATACCTGGTATGTCTTTACAGGACTCATGAAATGTCATGTAGTAGGAGAGAAGTAGAAATCTGTTTTCACTCACAAAACCTCTGCCACTGAGTTTAAATTCTAAAGTTCAGATTGTCAGTGCTGTATCCTCTCCCACTCCTGTGTCCATCCCTAAGTCTGTATCCTCTTCTGCTCCTGTGTCCATCCCTAAGTCTCTGAAATGTGGGTTCTAGTGTCTAACTTACACAGAGGAAAACAGGACAAAGCTTGCTGGAAGAATAGCATAATGTGATATGGCAAGAAGGAATGCCATCCACATTGTGACTTCCTTGACCATGCTGCTCTCCTAGTTGACCCCTTTCTTGTATTTAAGTATCTGAGACTTCCTCTCTAAAAAGTTAGGAATGCTATAGCTAGAAATGTGTTTTATAAAGTCAAATATCTGTTCTGTTATAGACATGTTCAGTTAATCTCATTTTTCAGTGACTAGCTCCGGATACTAGTATATGTCAAAGGAAAACAATTACCTGACAGTTTAAACTGTAAGAACTTGGCAAATTAGAGATAGAAAGCACCTGGCTTAACAGCTAAACAGGCAGAAGAATGTGTTTTAAAAGCCTTTATTAGCTAGGTGTTCAGTTCATGCCTTTACTCCCATCACCCTGAGGTAGGAGGATTGCCATAAGTTTGAGGCCAGCTTGCAGAGGAAGTGATAGAGTACTGTTCTCACTGCTAACTAGAGAACCTTCTGTATGGAGATGGTGGTGTAGGCAGGCGCTAGGAGACTCAGTTCATCAAAGCAAAAAGTAAGAGGTTGCAGAGATGTCAACACTAAAGGGCACTTCTAACACACCCGTTAAGCCCAGGGTTCATTGCAGAAGAGTGGGTGGAAAGAAGAGGCACAGGGTGGAAGAGCATACTGTGAGGCAGTCCTTGCAACACATTCATGACCCTCAATAAAAAGTTATTTTTATGTCGATCAACTAAGACTTAAGGCAGCCATTCAGTAGTATTAAAATGGGAGCTGGGGTCAGACTAAATGATCCCAGCACTCTGGAGGCAAAGGTAGGAGGATCGCTGTGAGTTTAAGGCCACCCTGAGACTACATAGTGAATTCCAGGTCAGCCTGGGCTAGAGCGAGACCCTACCTTGAAAAAAAAGGGGGGGGGAGTTGGGGAGATGCACAGTGGCTAAAGGTGCTTGCAAAACCTGCCAGCCAGGGTTAGATTCCCCATAACACATAAAGCCAATTGCACAAAGTGGTGCATGCATCTAGAGTTTGTTTGCAGTGACAAGGGGCCCTAGCACACTGACCCATGCTGTCTTACTCTCTTTCTGCTTATAAGTACATAAATATATTCTTAATGCAATTAAAATGCAGTGTCTAGATGAGTGGTGTAGTTACCTTCTCATTTGCTGGGACAAAGCACCAGACCAAAAGGAGCTGATAGGAAGAAAGTTTTTATTTTGGCATACAGTCTGGAGGGGAAGCTTCTTGATGGCAGTGAAAGCATGAGCAGAGGCTGGACATCACCTCTGCCACAGCAGGTGGACAACAGCAGTAGGAGAGTGGCCAGGGGAATCTGGTTATAATATCCCTAAGTCTTCCCCAAACAACACACCACCTTCATCAAAGCTCCACCTCCCAAATTGCCACAAACTCAAGACCACAAGAACACATAAGATTATGGGTCTGATTCAAACTACTACATTGTGCCCCTGGCCCCTATAAAATGATGAGCATCCATGTAAAATGCCAAGCATTCAGTTCAATTTTAAAAGTCCCCAATGTTTTTTTTTTTTAATCCCAATACTGTTCAAACATTCCAAGTAATTCAAGGTCTCTAAACTGTGATCTGTATTGGCAAAATCACATAATGGCACAGAGTAAACACAATGCAAGAGATGGCATTGGGCATAGCAAAGAACAATTAAACCAATGCAAAATTTAAACATACAGGGTAACATCAAGCTCTGTAGCTCCAAGTCCCACAATTCTAACCAGTGACAAGTCTCCAAGTCCAATAATTCTAACTAGAGATGAGTGTCTGGAGTTCCAATTCTGCCCCTCCAGCTCAGCTACTCATAGTCCCAGAAAACTTCACCCAGTGCTGGAAGATCTCCTTGGCAGCAATCCCATAGTCCTGGCATCTCCATTGGGTCTCCACTGCAGCCTATGGTTCATCCTTATAGCTTCATCAGCCCTCCATGCAGATAATTCAACACAAGCCTGCTTCACACTGCCCATGGCCATTTCCAAAAAGCAAAACCATGTTGCAAATGCAATGACCCTCCTATCTGCATTTGTTCAAGCTGGGAATAAAACTGATTCTGAAGAGCAGGACACTCCCTCAGCATTCAGGACCCAAACTTAGAGTCCTCATTCTTCCTGCTGTTCCAATGCTGATCACCTGGCCCAATCTCAATGGTTGTAATCTCTCAAACAATTGAAGCTGAACAGGAAGCCATTTCTCAGCCCAAAGATTTCATTTCCTTCTGTACCAACTCCATCTGCTCACACCAGTCCATTTCTATACAATGCAACCCTGAACAAGTTCTCAGGATACAGGCAAACAGAACACAACCTCTCACACAAACTTCTAGGCCAGTCCTGACAAAGTTCTTTCTTACCCTTGTAAGCCAAACCGCATAGCCCATAGTTCTTGCTGCATCCAGGTCTTTCAGCTTCAACCAGAATGATCCATGAAGCTGTACTTACAGCACTGCAAGGTGTCTCTTAGGCCAAGGTTTCAAATCCTTCCACATTCCTTCTACAAATCAGTTCCAAAAGGCCAAAGCCACAGAATCAGGGTTCTAGCAGCAAAAATCCCACTCCTCAGTATTAATTTAACTGTTGGAGTCAGCTTTCTCATTGCTAGCACAAAGAACCCAACCAAAAGTAGCTGATGTCAGGAAAGGATTTATTTTGGCCTACAGGTTCAAGGGGTAGGCTTTACAATGGCAGAGAAAACGATGACATTAGCAGAGGCTGGACATCACCTCCTGGTCAACATCAGGTGGACAAACGCAGTAGGAAAGTGTGCCCAACACTGTCAAGGGGAAGCTGGCTATAACATGCATAAGCCTTCCCCCAACAACACACCTCCTACAAGGTTTCAATTCCAAAATTACCATCAGCTGAGGATCAAGCAATCAGAACACATAAGTTTGTGGTGGACACCTGAATCAAACCACCACATAAGCCAAATCTCATAGCCCACAGGTTTTCTACTTTTAGGTCTTTCAACTCTGACCAGAATGGTCCATCAAACTGCCTTCAGCACTGCAAGGCCATGGTTTCAAATCCTACATTTCTTATGCAAATCAATCCCAAAAGGCCAAAAGCCACAGTCGGGTCTCTAGCAGCAATGAGCCCGCTCTTGGTTCTCACTTTCTGTTGTCATTACCTTCTGCCTTCCTGAAGGAGGTGTGTTGTTTGGGGCAGGTTTGAGGGTCTTATAACCAGCTCCCCCCCATCCCCTTGCCAGAGTTTGGCTCACTCTCTGGCTGCTATTATCAACCTGATGTGACAGAGGTGACGTCCAGCCTTAGTTCATGCCATGCTGTCCCCTGCCATCATGAAGCTTCCCTTAGCGACTCTAAGCCAAAATAAAAACTTTCCTCCAGCTGCTTTTGGTGAGGTGCTTTGTTCCATCAATGAGAAAGTAATTGCAACAATGAGCCAATCCTCTTTTCTATTATGTCCCTCAGGGTCTCACTATTTAGCCCCGTGGAACTTGCCATGTAAACCACATTGGTTTTAAGCTTGAGGTGATCTCCTGCATCTGCTTCTACCACCACAATTAGCTTGTGCCACAGTGTTGTAATAAAAATTTCTAATGTAGGAATCATGAGTACCGGGAATTTTTTTTTGGGGGGGAGGGTATGGTCTTGCTCTAGCTCAGGCTGGCCTGGAATTCACTATGTATACTCAGACTGGCCTTGAACTCATAGCAATCCTCCTACCTCTGCCTCTCGAGTGCTGAGATTAAAGGTGTGTAGCACCATGCCCAGCCCTGAGGAATTCTTTGTAATTGTGTATAAGAAGTTTTATCCATATGCATTTTTTAAAATATTTATTTGCAAACAGAGAGAGACACAGAAAGAGAGAGAATGGGTGCATCAGGGCCTCCTACCGCTGGAAACAAACTCCAGATTCATGTGCTACTTTGTTCATCTAGCTTTTTGTGGGTACTAGGGAATTGAACCCAGGTAGTTAGGCTTTGTCAGCAAGTGCCTTAACTGCTGAGCCATCTCTCCAGCCCCAAATTCTCATTTTAGTAAGTTTAAAAAAATCTAAAACTGGTGGGGAGTGGTGGCACACGCCTTTAATCCCAGCACTCGGGAGGCAGAGGTGGGAAGATCACTGTGAGTTCAAGGCCACCCTGGGATTACATAGTGAATTCCAGGTCAGCCTGGGCTAGAGTGGGACCCTACCTTGAAAACCCAAAAAGAAAAAAAATCTAAAACTGAAATTTCTAAACTATATAAGATTGCATTTCTAGACTGTGTAAGTAATATGCATGTAACCCCAGCACTTGGGAGGCAGAGAAGGAAAAGCATGGCAAGGATAGCCTAGATTACATAGTGATTCTTTGTCACAGAGGTATATTGATAAACAAAATAGCTATACAAATCAAATATTTGCTTAGAATAAATCATAAAGAAATCTATTTTAAAATAATCTTTGTGACACATAATTTTACCATGTATTAAAGATGAAAGCAAATTTGTATACCAGTGAGATGGATATGTTTGCTTATTTTTATATAAAGAATGAAATCTCAGATAAATATTTGATATTGCAGGGCATAGAGCATCTTCAGTGTTTTTCAGAATTAATAAGTAATTTCAGTTATAATTGGCAATGATAAGAATGCCATGTCACAAAAATACCTAGTGCAAAATGGCAGAAACACATTTAGGGCAGTTTCAGAACTTGTTGGAAAGTCTATCCTAATCTCAAGCCAAAATTCATTTAAAGTCTTTTTTTAAAAGCAACTCAAGTCAGCAACTCAAAGAGTAATTTTTTAAAGTCAAACATTCTAAATACAACCTATACATATGCTTATTTGATGCTTACATGCCAAGGAATAACAGTAGGAAAAGAGTTAGGTATTTGTTTGGAGGCTGGGGAGATGGCTCAGTGGTTACAAGCACTTTCTGTGCAAGCTTGATGACCAGAGTTAAGGTCCCCAGAATCCAGGTAAAAGTCAGGTTTGTAAACCCAAAGCACCTATAGCAATGGGAGGTGAAGTCAGGGGAATCCTGAAGCTCTGGGCCAGCTCGTTTGGCATTGGCAATGACAAAGAAGAGAGAGAGAGAGAGAGAGAGAGAGAGAGAGACCCCATCTCCAACAAAGTGGAAGTCAAGAGGATCCATATCCAAAGATTGAGCGCTCACACCACTACATAGCACACACACACCAAAATAATCTTTGTTTCCCATAATTAAACCGCTACATTTCTATAAGCAGAAATTTTTCTATGTACAGTGAAAGCACTGCCATTTAAATTTACACTAGTCATGAATCTGACCTGCTGGTTTTCAGGCATCATTCATTGGCATTGCATAGAATGACAATATCAGTGCTGAGTTCACATCTCGTGAGTTCAGAACCAAGGCTCCAGTTCAAATCACACACCACCACACTAGTGATCACGGCCAGAAGCATCTCGGATTCATTACATGCTTGATTTTTAAATTAATTTTTCTTTATTGCACATTCATAAGCCTTTTATTTGTTGCCAATTTTTTCACCACTCACACAATCAGGGATCTTAAAAACTTGAGCACTGTTTAATCACTGTGGAGCAGGAGATTTCTGTGGACTTTGAAGAAGATAGCTTAACTTCATCTCTTAGAACTTGGGGCACCTTGGACAAACTGCTTCCCCCCTTGAGTTCTAGATTGCTCATCTGCATAGTAGGAACAATGACACCGATGTCTAAGGGGCAGCTGGATAAGGAAGGCTTAGGAGGCTCTGCGGTCATACGCCATTGGCCCAGGTTCCAACTCCCATTTGCTTGTTGACTTATTATTTTATACTTTTTCTCTCTTTGAAACAATAGTAATATACATCACAATATATCAGAGTCTACACCAAAGAGATGCTAAATGGGGCTGGAGAGATGGCTCAGTGGTGAAAGGCACTTGCTTGCAAAGCCTGATGGCCTAGGTTTGATCCCCCAGTACCCACACAAAGCCAGACGCATAAAGTGGTGCATGTCTGGAGTTTGTTTGCAGTTGCAGGAGGCCCTGGCACATCCATAATCATTCTTTTTCTCTCTCATCGGCCTCTCTCTCAAATAAACAAATAAAAATATTTTTAAGGAATTGCTAAGTGGATTAAAAGATAATCTAAAGGCTGGGAGGTGGCTCAGCAGGTCAGAGCACTCGCTGCACAAGCAAGAGGACCCGAGCTCATCCCCTCACGCCCACAGGGAAAGCCAGCGTTGGCCATGCAGTGTTGGGGTGTGTGGAGAAGGCAGGGGGATCATTGGAGCTTGTTGGTCAGCTCCAGATCCAGTGAGAGACTCCACCCCAAGGAAGTCAGAAGAGCAACAGAGGAGCATGTTCTCGGGCCTCCACATACATGTGTACGTACACACACACATGCATACATACACACATGCACACACTGCACACACAATCACACCTACACACACTATAAATAAACAATCCAAAAGTTCCTGGCACTTGGTAGAAGTCAACAAATCATTTTGCGGCATTATGTGTGTTACATGAAATGACATATGTCAGGCACTGTGTGCATGGTTATTGATCCACAATGGAAAATTCTAGAAATCCACCCCAAGAATAGAGAAGAAGGCCAATGTCCATCTGTCCATCCAGACTGAGCAGATCTCTACCTCCTAAGCAATGGCGTGGAGATACGACGTGGCCCTTGCCCTTTGAAATACCTCTCAGGATAGTTGTTTGATATGGGAAAATGTGCCAGATTCAGGATTCATTGATTTCTTGCAGTTTCACTGAAGTTCGCATAAAAATTATAACAGGTTAGGCTAAGATGAGAAAGATGATCAAGTCCCTTGCCATCAGCTCAGGACTCAGAGGAACCACTGAAGTATAAGACACTCTGAAAACAGACATCCTGGTTTCAGATCTAACTGGATCCGTAAACTGGCCCACAGGAGGAGAGAGCCACCGGAATGATCCCAGACTCCACCATACCTGAGGCACCTGCGCCTCCTCCTCCCACCCCTCTTGGGTGTGAGACAGCACGAGTCTAACCCTGTTCCCAAGTCACTTCCTGCAAAGGCCTCACAGCTCTTCAAAGAACTTCTAAGTGCAGGTTCTTTCCAAATAGATTGATTTCTTGAAATTCACAAGCTGTCAAACACCAGAAAAGAGGGGATTTCTGAAAGCCACCCACTTGGATGGCAACTGGTATTTGGTAATTTCAAATATTAAGACAAACAATGACCTTGATTAGAAAGTATCTGATCTCCAGGAGCACAGGAAGTGAAGGCGAGCAAGTCTGAGGTCGCACAAAGCCGTCACTCCCCAGCAAGGCCCACTCATAGCCTGCAGAAACATCTGTTTTGCCTGTCTCCAGCGCACAGCCTTCAGGGAAAGCACCATTAAACTCCCTGTCAGCTCTGCAGCCAATAAGCTACAGCAAGAGGGAGGGAGCAGAAGGAAGAAGGGAAGGGACAAGGTGTCGGGTTTGGCAAGGCTGTTACGGAGGGAGGTCAGGGAGATTTGGGTAGTCATCGAAGTTGTTCGTTTCATAAACGTTTAGCAACATCCCCTAACATCCACCTGATACTCAACTAGGCACCCAGATATAGATAAGAAAGTCACCCCTCCCCCCAAACTGGTGGGAAATTAGCAAGGTTAGGCTGCCCAGCTGACAACCCAGCAGAAGGACGGCTTAATTCTATCTTGTTCACAGATGGGACTCAAAGAATAACCACAAAGGGAATGGTGTAAAGCCATCAGGACTTCCCCAGGCAAAGGGAGGAGGTAGGAGAAAACACTTGCTTAAAGCATGGAGGGTCTCGACCTGGAAAGTGCCAGAAAGTACTGGATGCATTTGTCTGGAACGGCCTTAAGGGACTAGAAAGGTAGATAGTGTTCCGCTGTCCATGGATGGCAAGGAGATTTCAGACAAGGAAGGGAGATGGAGAAGGAGAGGGGATGGGAGTGGGAGGAGGGTTAATCAATATTAAAGATGTGGGCTGGAGAGATGGCTCAGCAGTTAAGGCACTTGCCTGCAAAGCCTAATAACCCGGGTTCAATTCCCCAGTGCCCACGTAAAGCCAGATGCACAAAGTTGCACATGTATCTGGAGTTTGTTTGCAGTGGCTAGAGGCTCTGGCACTCCGATTTATAGTCTCTCTCTCTCTCTCTCTCTCTCTCTCTCTCTCTCTCTCTCTCTCTTTCCTTGCAAATAAATAAACAAAAATTAAAGATGCTATGAGTAAGTAACATGGATATGTACTCATGCACAAGCTGAAACACATATGTTTAAGAAAAAGAATGAGTTGGAGCCAGGTGTGGTGGCGCATGCCTTTGATCCAGCACTTTGGAGGCAAAGGTAGAACAATCACTGTGAGTTCAAGGCCATCCTGAGATTACATAGTGAATTTCATAGGGCTAGAGTGAGACCCTACCTCAAAAACCAAAACAAGGAAAAAAGAGAGTTTAGGCAAAAGTACCCTGTGGGGAATCGATAATGCTGCACCCAGAAGCACCTGACCAAAATTCTTTGGCTATGGTGGGAGACTATAATCACCTTACATTGTCTATATAAATGGAGGTCATCAATAAAATGCTTAAAAAAACTTATAGCAGGGAAGGTCCTATGCCCTGGGGTGGAGGGGAACTACCAACATTGTCTGGCTAAATGGTTATATTACACCCACCAAATTGTCTCTTAATATTTATATTTCTGTCCATATATTAAAGCTACTCTCACTGTTATTTAGAGAAGCTTCTCTTTTCCAATGGCAGTGACCACTGGGATGACTCAAAACTCATCCACTCATCAAAGGGCTGAGAAGAAGTTAAGAGACGCCCTATCACACCCTCAACACTCAGGAACAATTGTGGAAGAGCTGGCCGAAAGATATGAGAGCCAAGGATGGGGAGGGGAGCCTTGGGATTCTGTCTTCCAGACACAAAGTAATCGTTACATCCATGGCTTCACAGAGGCTAACCCACACAAGACCTGCATAATATGAGGGGCAAAAATGATGGCATGAAAAGAAGGGGGGCTGGAGAGATGGCTCAGTGGTTCAGGTGCTTGCTTGCAAAACCTATTGACCTGAGTTCTGTTCCCCAATACTCACCTAAATCCAGATGCACAAAGTGGCACATGCATCTGGAGTTTGTTTGCAACAGCTAGAAGCCCTGACATGTTCATTCATTCTCTCTCTTTCTTTCTCTTTCTCTCTCTCCATCTATCTCTCTCTCCTTGCAAAAACTAAAAACAAAACAAACAAAAAGCCAGAAGAGGGACCAATTGGATAGAAGGGGTTCCATGGAGGGGAATATGGGAAGGGATCAAAGGAGAGAAGCGTGAGGATATCAGGGTGCATTGTGTATATTTATGGAGGTTGTAAATGAAAAGTTGTTTTTGTTTTAAAGATATTAGTCCCACTACTTAGGAGGCGGAGGCAGAAGGATCACTGTGAGTTTGAGACCAGCCTGGAACTACAGAGTGAGATCCAGGTCAGCCTGGGCTAGAGGGAGACCCTACCTTGAAAACAAAACAAAACAAAAAGATACTAGAAGCGGGAAGACGAGGTGGCAGCTATGGTGGTCCACAGAAGAGATGCCGAAGAGGAAGCTAAGCATGAAGAAACAAGTTTCTTTATTGTTAAGAACTAGAGATTCTGTTTGAACATGTCTTGCGTTGGTACCCCATTTCCCTCCTTCCCTGCCACCAATCCATTGAGGGCCTGCCTCAGTGGGATTGCTGGAATGCTCCATGGGGTGGAGAGCTATGAATTGTGCAAGCAGCAGATAGATTTTTTTTTTGGGGGGGGCTAGTTGGAGCTCTGAGTAAAGCAGGGAGCCTGGGAGGTGAGAATGTCAAGCCAGCTCAGTTCCCAGGTGGAGGTGTGCAATAGAACATTCGAGATGCTGGTCTGCAATATAGCAGAGCTCCCTTAAGTCCAGGTCAAACAAGGGAGGGACATCCTTCCAGGGCTCCTCAGGTCCACAAGAGGGCTCTCCTGTAGGAGGAACTCTTGGCTCACCTGGCTCCTCACTCCTCCTGGGGCACAGGATGGAAGAACTGAGCATGTGCAGCCGAGCCCCTGGGACTCTGCCATTAGATCCTTCTGCTTCTGTGCTCAGTGGTTTCCCTGGACTTGCTGGGGGAGGGAGGCTGGGCTACAAAGCAAGCCTACTTGAGGCAGACCCCTCAACTCTATCAGTAATGAGTTCTGATCCATGTCTCCTAAAAACGGATGAGGCAGGAAAGAACATGGACCTGAGTGAGAAGGGGTACAGTCACTAGACCTCTTTATTTGCTCTTCTTCAAGATGTAGCCACAATAAAATAATCTTCTTTTCTCTGTTTTTCACTACTGTCTCCTTAACTTGAGAATGAGTGACCAAACCTAGCTTGTGAGGGCTGCCAGGGCTCAGGCTCTGACCCTCCAACTCTGGAAACGAGAAGATGCTGAAAAGACAAGACAGGAGCAGCTGAGGAGGAGCGTTCCCAGCACTGACAGATGGAGGCAGGGCTGGGGGTGTAGCTCTGTGGTGGGACACTTGCTGAACATGTGTGCAGCAGAGAAAATGTTACAGAGGTCAACTTAGATAAAGACCGAGCAGTAGCCATGTGATCTGACATTTAGGATGTCATGGGGGATTATAGACAGCAGAGCAGGTTGTGGAGGTGGAAGCGAGTGGGAAATAAAGGTCACATTCTCAACAAGAATGAAAAGCTGGGCAAGGAAGAAGAGATCACAAGTCATACGTCAAGATTTCAGAAGGAAGGTTGATTTTCAGTTTGGGAGATTTATGGATATGCCTGCAAGTTGAGGCATATCCATAAATCTAATGAGCTTACCGTAGATGCTCTACAGAGCTAGATCCAAAGGACAGAATCACAGCCTGGAGAACTAGCAATGCAGGAAGGAAGGAACGAGGAAGGGGTGGTGGACACTTCCTAAGATGCTCCCAGGGAGCTCTGCCTCCCGGAGTGCGAGGAAACCTGACTCATTTCTAACAAATAAAATGCTGTACAGAGATGACAAGTCTCTTCCAACATTAGATTTTAAAAAGATTGTGGGGACTGAAGAGATGGCTCAGTAGTTAAGGCACTTGCCTGCAAAGCCAAGGGCCCAGGTTTGATTCCCCAGTACCCATGGAAAGCCAGATGCACAAAGTTGCCCATGCATCTGGAGTTCCTTT
This sequence comes from Zapus hudsonius, assembly GCA_004024765.1. Classification (NCBI taxonomy): domain Eukaryota; kingdom Metazoa; phylum Chordata; class Mammalia; order Rodentia; family Dipodidae; genus Zapus; species Zapus hudsonius. The sequence goes on along the minus strand of PVHP010001907.1, from coordinate 33,336 downwards.
TTAGCATGAAGAGGCCCTGACGTGCCCATTCTCTCTCTCTCTCTCTCTCTCTCTCTCTCTCTCTCTCTCTCTGCCTGTCTCTCTCCTCTGCTTGCAAACAAACAAATAAATAAATGAATAAATAAATGAAATATTTAGGCTAGGCATGGTTGTACACACCTTTAATCCCAGCACTCAGAAAGCTGAAATAGGAGCTTCAACATGAGTTCAAGGCCAACCAGGCGCTACAGAGTGAGTTCCTGGCCAGCGTGGACCTGAGCAAGACCCTACCTTGAAAAAAAAAAGTTTGCGGCTTTCATCTTGGGCTTGGACACTCTGTCTCTCTCTCCTCTTGGATCACTCACTGAGAGGAGTCACTGTCATGTTGCAAGATTCACAGGAGCGACCTTAGAGAAGGAAATGACAGCTCAGCCTATAGCTCAACTGCAATCTCAGGAGAGATGCTAAGGGAGAGACACCCAACTAAACCACATCAGTCAGGGGGCCAGGCCTGTGGTCATGAGATAATCAATGTTTTTGATTTTAAGGCACTAAGCTTGGGGGGAATTGATTAGGCAGCTATGGATAACTTGTCCGCAGGTGGGGAACGCACCTATTTAAGGGAACATGAGCCCCAAAGCCTTGGATTTTTCTGTGTTGAGAACAAGTTGAGAAGAGGAATATGGTTTGCTTTGGTCACAGTGGAAGATGGGAAATTAAAGTGGTTTCTAATACAGAGAAGAATGAATCCTGCTGAAACTGGGGACAACTCAGGGGCCTGATTGAGGCTGGTGACAGTGAACTTGAAGCAGCTGCAATTTGTGGGGGGATTATGCAAGGCCACAACAACACCTTCCAATACAGGAAGAGACACAGAGTGGCTATTGGAATGTTCTATGGCTGGGAATTCATACATAATGGCATAGAAAGCCAGACAGGCAAATCAGTTGGGGAAGATGGCAAGAGATGAAAGGGGAGGGAACGAGAGGAGGTCAGGTCATCGCTAGATGGGAGGAAATGGCTGCCCAGCAGAGCTGACGGGTTGATGTGACAGGTTTACATATAAGAAGAATCAAAAGACCCAGAGCTGTCCCCCGAGGAACAGCTCTGAGCAACCAGGTGATCTGGCATATGCCCATGGGTGTAACAGGATGTTAAAATGGAGCTTCCTGTCACTATAATGAAATACCTGAGATCATTAGCTGATAAAGAGAAAAGGGTCATTTTGGGTCACAGCCTTGGAGGTTCCAAACCTTGATCAGCTGACTCTGTTGCTTTAGTCCTGTGGCACATTATAACCTTGCCTGACGTCTAGAAAGGGACCAGAAGAATTATTAAGGAGGGCATGATGGAGCAAAACCACTCACTCTGGGCTGGAGAGATGGCTCAGCGGTTAAGGCACTTGCCTCTGGTGCCTAAGGCCCCGAGTTCAATTCCCCAGTACCCACATATGTCAGACCCACAAGGTGGTGGCCCTGGTGTTCTCTCTCTCTCTCTCTCTCTCTCTCTCTCTCTCTCTCTCTCTCTCTCTCTCTGTGTGTGTGTGTGTGTGTGTGTGTGTGTGTGTGTGTGTATGTGTGTATTTCTCTGCTTGAAAATGAATAAATAAAAATATTTTTTTAAAAAACCACTCACTCATGGCCATATATTCATGGTCAAATCTTTCATCTCGTGACCATGAAAAATGAGGCGCATGGATGACAAGGGCCATAAGGAGATTTATTGGGAAAGAGGTGGAAAAGCCCCCCAGTATCCCGCAAGCATGCTTAGTATTTTGGCCAGCATCCAGAGAAAAGGAAGGGAAAAGAGGAAAGGTTATGCCTTCTTAGAACTCTGAGAAGTGGACAGGCTCAGCAGTGAGGGTCTCTGAGCAGCTGCACGGAGGGATGGGCTCCTGGGGGTTAAGCACATGATCGCATTTCAGGGATAAGTAGTCCTCCCTCCTGCTAGCACGACTATAGGAGAGGGGTGGTCACTTGGCCAGGTTCATTTGGACTCTGAAGGAAGAGGGTCCTAAATCTCAGGTTCTGAGTATCTTGGAATGTCATGTCTCCTCCTAGGGCCAGAAGTCAAACTCAAATTAGCTTTCATACTTTCAGTCCTATAGAGGGGTGCTTGTGGTGTTTCCCTTTCTAATGTTCCAGGGAAAAGAAGATGGGGGTCATTATATAACCTCCAAGCCTGTTAATGCCTGCCTCCCTACAACAATGACTCCAAACAGGCATTCCCACTAAGTCCCACCTCTCAAGTGTTCCTCTTCCTTTCCAACAGGACCACCATGGGACCAAGCCTTTAATATATGAGCCTTTGGAAAACATTCTCGATCCAAACTATAACCAGTTTGAGCTCCCCTTCCCATCACCACGAACATCATGCTTCCACCACAAAGGATTCCTGGAGTTCTGTTCTTCCCTGATTTCCCGCCCTTTCCACCCTCACTCATAGCTGAATTCATCTGTCCCCAACATGCTTCTCAACTCTGAGTTCTTATTCTATTTCCTCAACGAATGTCTCCAGTCTGGATGAATGTCTCCTCACTCTCAGCCGAAGTTGCGCCTGCTACAACTTTTGCTACACATTATCTTAGGCAAATGAGGTCTTCTGTTTTCTCCAAGGAAAGATGAGTCGTTGAAGAGTAGAAGTGTGGACGGGGACCTTCAGGAAGGAATCTGATTTTCCATCAGTGCTTTGTCTGAACCACATCAAGCAGTGACAGAATAAGACTGAAGATGCTAAGATGTGAGGTGAGCCAAGCAAAGTGCCTGAAGAATTTTGAGACAAAAATTCAGGAAAAGAGGAATCCACTGAGCACTTTGTCTCTTTTGCATCTGCCAACACAACACGACAAAGCAGATCTTCCAGAGCTTGGAAAACGAAGGCTTAGAGGGTCAGACACTTGGTCACGACTTAGGTCTATATATACGTAGGGTCTCATCCAATCTCAAGACTAAATTGCATGACTGTGCTGATAACTTTTAAATTTCGTTTCCAGCCTGATCAAGTATATGCTGAACTCCAGGCACAATTCCCAACGGCCCAGGAGGCATCTCTGTAGACTTCCCAGAGACACTGACCCAAGTTATCCCACAGCTGCTCCCATCCTGATGAGTGTTCATTTTCTCTCAGTGACAGCTCTCTGGGAAGCCTTCCCTGACTTCCACAAAACACCTCCTTACTATCCTCTCTACCACCGAGTTTTAAAAAGTCTAAACGGGGCTGGAGAGATGGCTCAGCAGTTAAGATGCTTGCCCACAAAACCTAATGACCCAAGTTTGATTCCCCAGTACCCACGTAAAACCAGATCCACAAAGTAGTCACGTATCTGGAGTTGGTTTGGGGTGGCTAGATGCCCTGGTGCTCCCATTCTCTCTCTCTCTCTCTCTCTCTCTCTCTCTCTCTCTCTCTCTCTCTCTCTGTCTGTCTTTCTCTGCTTGCAAATAAATAAATAAAGTTTTTTAAAAGTGTAATAGTAAGCATATAAATAAGCATTATTGGATGCCACCAAATCACCTGGTGTCATATTTTTCTTTTTTAGTTGTCTGTGTACTCACGTCTCTCACGAAGTGTACACTCCAGAGACAGAGGTCGGATCTTTCTTATTCCCTGTCATACTCTCTGTGCTTTGAACTGTTCCTGAAATACAAATGAAGCCCGTGTTGCCAAACACTTGGCAGAATTTGAATTTGAACCGAAGCCTTTTAGACTTCAAGACCCTTCCCTTAATTAGTATCCTGCAGGATCTTAGAGAATGAAAAAGTGGAAAAGAGCCGGCCCCAGTAGGGCAGGGGTGGGTGTTCATGGCCCAGCTCACTGCCAGAGCTTGAGGTCACATCTTCTGCACGGTTTGTCGTAAGTGGGGAACCACTACCTAGTTCCAGGGTGACCTGCATCTCCTGGTGGCTATGGAGTGAGCCTTGGATGTCACAGTCTCAAAGGTGGACTTTTTTCTCTATCCATCTCAAATCCACCTGACCCTCCTGCACAGGTGCTGACCTTAAGCAGTCCTCAGTGAGTGTCCCCATGGCAAAGCCAGTTTCCTGGAAGGCTCAGCATGGTTGGTTCAGAAGAGTTCGCCCCATGGAAGGATTTTTAGAAAACTGGACAGAAAACAAATAACCCAGCCTCCCCACCCCAAAGCCACACCTGCCGCCAGGTGAGCCGATCCTGAGTATGCTTGCATGACCACACTCGTTCTAGCTGTGGGAACAAAAGAGCCCCAGAAAGGAAAAGAACGTGTGCAGGACCCACACTCGCCTCCACAGTCTGGTACACTGAACAGCTCCATTTCTCAGCCAAGAGACCCCAGCGTGGGCTCTGTCTGTGCTGGAACCCTCACCTGCCAAGCCAAACCTGAGGGACTCATGAGTCATCAGGGGTTACACAATCCAAAGTTCCTCTCAGCCTCACACCTTGCCCTACCCACAAGGACAGTGGTCATCTCCCTTCCTATTTCTGGAGCATGGCTACTGCGGGGAGGAGAAGAGAAGGAGAAACTGAACAAAGTAGAAAGTGACACCCCCAAGGGGGCAGCAGTGACCTTGCCTGACATCTAGAATTCTGAAAATTATTAAAATCATGCCTTCACATCATCAGCCTTGCAGCTGAGTAAGAAATGGCAAGATGATGGCCTTGCCGGTGTGGGCAGCTTAAGGGAAGGTGTCATTTGTCATTTGTAGTAGGAAATGCCAGTGTTCGTGTAGCAAGACCCTTGGATCACCTTTTGTTCTGAGCCCATTATACACACTCACTAATTTCATCCTCACAATGGCGTGTGTGGTGGGTTCATCACCACCACTCCCCCTCTGCATCAGAGGGGGCCCAGGAGGCAGAGAAGGGGTATGGACATCCTGGGGCCACTCTGATTAGAAGGAGGTTTGGCCAGGTGTGTGTGTGTGTGTGTGTGTGTGTGTGTGTGTGTGTGTGTGTGTGTGTGTGTGTAGTTCAGGGCTGAAGGCAGTGCCAGGGGCTGAGTGGAGGTGCACTGGTCCCATGTCCCTTCTCTCAGCTGGCCACTTACCCTTCAGGAAGCCTGGGCTAGAGAGACCATGGTTTAAGATAATTACAGAGCTTTCTCTCAAAGTCCCCTTCTTCCTGCCTGGTGTTCAAGGCTGAGTGTGTCTCCCCTTGGTTTGGCTCATGGTATCTGCTCTGTCTTTGGCACATTCATTCTTTCCAGATTTTTTTGAACTCTCTTTCCATTTGTCGTAAGGGAATGTCTGGTGGGTGGAAAAATCACACATGAGCCAAAGGAGAACAATGGGCGAGAGGTGCCGAGCTAGCCTTCAGTGTGGTGGCTTCTTGTGGTTCCAGAACTTCCTCCAAGTGAGATCTGATCTGCAATGACACCCAGCCAGGTCGCTGGAGACGTTCATCACTTCCTTTCTCAGCAAGAGGTGTGAATAAGATACTTTTCCTCTCATGGGCCACTTGTCCCTGCGCTCACTCTTTCTGGTCATCACTGTGTCCCTGTACCTGAGACCTCTTCCCTGCCCAACACAGGTAGTGCTGTTTACAACTCCCAGGCTACCCTCTGCTCTGGCTGGAGATGGTTTAAGTGTGTCCTCGCCTCGAAGGTCCTGTGTTGGAAACTTGGTACTCAGTATCGTGATGTGATGATATTTATAAGTGCCTGATAGGAAACATTTGGGTCATTGAGTGCACTGTCCCCAGAAGAAATTGTTGTGGTTTTGTGAGACCCTGCTTTCCATGAGAAGGCTGCTACATGAGAGGGAGCCTTGTACATGAAGTCCTAAAATTGAGTGTCCTGGCTCCAGCCTACCCGAAATCAGTGCATAATGAAATGAATGAAATGAAATAGGTTCATATTTGGACCTTAATACTGTTTCTTCCTATTGTGAACTGTGTGGCATTGAGTTCCTCATCTGTATAAGGGGAATAATAGAATTACTCTCACAGGGCTATTGTAAGGACTTTAAAAAGGTGCATGTAAGAACCATTACCAATGAGGAGAGGAGGAAAAAATCTTTTTCCTCTCTTCTGCCCTACGCTTTCCCCTACGTAAACTGACATAAGACAGGTCAACAAGAGATGGACACAGGGCTGGAGAGATAGCTCAGCGGGTAAGGCACTTGCCTTCAGTGCCTAAGGCCCCTGGTTCAATTCCTCAGGAACCACATAAGCCAGACCCACAAGGTGGTGGCCCTGGTGCTCTCTCTCTCTCTCTCTCTCTCTCTCTCTCTCTCTCTCTCTCTCTCTCTCTCTCATCTTTCTGTTTGAAAAATGAATAAAATATTTTTAAAAAAAGAGATGGACACAGAAGTCTATCACCGTGTGCATCCTCCTAACTCTGTGAACAGAGTCCAACATGGCTAACTCTGGGTGACATTAACCTGGCTCACGTGACTTCTTACAGGAACACAATTTCTCTAACTCTACAGAGAAATTAAAAAAGACAAAGGAAAATGCCTTTCTGGGATGGTTAATCATCACTGTCAAATTTGGATTTGGAATCTTCTGGGTACAGCTGTGAGGGCACTTCCAGGAAGGATTAGCCAAGTATGGAAGTGGAATGTGGGTGAATGTGAGCTGAAGGTCCAAACTGAATGAAAAGGAAAAAGAAAGGCAAGATGCTGAGTGCCAGCATTGATGCCTTCCATCGTGTGCCCACTCTGCCCGCCATGATGGACTGTGTCCCTTAAAACTACGAGCCAAAGTAAACCCTTCCTTAAGTTGAGGGCAGTGAGGGAAGCAAGGCTGGTGACTAAGATGTGTTACACAGCTCCCTCTGGTCCCACCCTGAGCGAACAAGGGTCTGCTTGTCTATGGTGATTAACTTATTGTCCTTCTCAGTAGAAAAGTAGAGCTGGGCGTGGTGGCTCACACCTTGAGTCCCAACACTTGAGAGGCAGAGGTAGGAGGATTACTGTGAGTGCGAGGACACCCTGAGACTATATAGTGAACTAGCCTGGGCTAGAGCGAGACCCTTCCCTGGGAAAAAACAATAACAAGAAAGAAAAGGAGGGCTGGAGAGATTGCTTAGTGGTTAAGGTGCTTGCCTGCAAAGCCTAAGGACCCAGGTTTGATTCCCTAGTACACACGCAAAGCCAGATGTTCTCTCTCTCTCTCTCTCTCTCTCTCTCTCTCGCTCGCTCGCTCGCTCGCTCGCTCGCTCGCTCGCTTTCTCTCTTTTTCTTCTTGAAAACAAAAAATATAAAAAAAGAGAAAGAAAAGTAAAGAAATGACATCGTTAAATTGATGCCTTGCTTTTAGGCAAAGAGGAGGGTAGAAAGCCTTCCTTATAAATTGCTCCTTCTTAATTGCTTTTAGTGCAAAAATAATCCTTATGCCAATGTGTTGTATTTTGGAATGGCATGTTCTAATGCCCTTCATATGACTCACATGCAGGAGCTTGTTAAGTGTGGCTTTATTCCATCTTCCCTGAGCCTTTAACTTCTTCTTTCCACTAGCTTCGGCCCCACAGTCACACATTAAATTTTAAAAAACTATTTATCTATTTATTTATTTACTTGAGAGAGAGTGAGAGACAGAATGAGGCAGACAGGGAGAGAGAATATGTGGGCCAGGGTCTCCAGCCACTGCAAATGAACTCCAGACACATGTGCCACTTTGTGCATCTGGTTTTTATGTGCATACTGAGGAATCGAACTTGGGTTCTGCTTGGCAGGCACACGCCTTAACCACTAAGCCATCTCTCCAGCCCACACATTAAATTTCTTTAATTGATTTATTTATTTACATTTATTTGCAACACGCCTCTCTTTATTTGATGTGGAATGCTTGCTGATCTTCTTGGCATAACTTCTCCCTCCTGGTCAACATAATGTCGGTGATTCTGGAGCTGGAAAGAGAGAGATACAATTAGCTCTCGCACCACTCAAGGATCCTGTTCTAACACCCCAGAAGTCATGCTCTACTTGGACCCTGAAAGATAACCGTGCCACATTGATCTGCCAAAGTCACGCCAGTGGTGAATAGTAGCATTTATTTTTGGTATTAAGACTCAGAAAGACCTTGGATTATGCAGATGTTTGAATATCATTTGGATTGATATGGGGACTTTTTAAAGTTGGACTGAATGCATTGTATTTTATACATCATGTCTGGTTATCATTTTATGGGGGCCAGAGGTGGATTGTAGTGCTTTGGTTCAGGTGTCCCCCATAAACTTAATGTGCTCTGAATGCTTGATCCCCAGCTGATGGCAGTTTTGGAACTGCAACCTCGCTGGAGCTGTGTTGTTGGGGGTGGGCTTATGGAGGTTATAAGCCAGCTTCCCCTTGCCAGTGTTTGGCACACCTTCCTGTTGCTGTTTGCAGTGCTGTAGCGGAGGTGATGTCCACCCTCTGCTCATGCCATCGTTTTCCCTGCTATCACGAAGCCTCCCTTGAGTATGTAAACCAAAATAACCCCATCCCTCCCATCAGCTGCCTTTGGTTTGGTTCTTTGTGACAGCAACGAGAAAGCTGACTGCAAACGTTTTGGGGGTAAAAAAGACTTTTAAATTGAGGCCCAGGCCTTAGAAACCAGGGCTCTGTGCTTTTCTTGGACCGGATGTCCTTCTGATTCTGAACACTCCCCTACCACCCTGCCAGGTTCAGGTACCCTCGCCCCTTTAGGTCCAATCCCAACCATGAAATCTCAGGTGCCCACCCACCTCTCCTTCCTGCTGTCATCACAGTATGACTGTGTTCACAATATTTTTTTTCAAAAATTTTGAATTTTTATCATATTCTTAGATGTCTGTGACATGTCCCTCTGTTTCAGGTGAATCTTAAACTTTTGAATCATAGCTCAACAACAAGCCATTTTCCAAAGGACCAGGGATCTAATTTGCTCATCGATATTTGGCTTATGCTAGGGGTTAAGTCAAGTTGACAAAGGACAGAGGGTTCAAAGTGATACACTTGAGTGGTACATTAAAATAAAATACAAGGGGACTGGTAGATGGCCCAGAGGTTAAAAGCAGCTGCCAGAGATCGATTACCTGGCACCCATATAAAGCCGGACACCAAAGGGTTCTTCGTCTGTAATCCCAACTCTGCTACGGCAACGGACAACAAGCCAGTTAGGCTGTCGCAAAGCAGCAAACACAAAATAACGAAAACTTCTTGTTTTGGAAATAGAGTACAGACATACTGAGAGCCTGTCCTCAGACCCCCATGTGTGCACCATGGCACATGTGCACCCATGTGCACATACATCACACACCTCCACATGGCATACATGCACATAATTTTGTTTAAAAAGTAAAAAAAAATTCAAGAAACTCTGGAAGGAAATTATGGGGTTTATAAGCAAAATCAGTGCCTTATAAGATTTTACAACCCCGTGTTAAGTAAATACAAATTTCAGGCAAACTGCTTTCCATGGCATATGTATTATTATAAATATAAAGTTATATCTAAAATAAATGTTTTTAAGATGCACAGGCTGGACCTACACATCTACACATCTGTAATCCCAGCTACTCAGGAGGCTAATTAATGCAGGAGCATTGCTGTGAGTTTGAGGCCATCCTGGGTCATATAGCAAGTTTTAAACCAGTCTGAGCTACAATGTGAGAACTTGTCTCAAAAAAAAAAAAAAGGCTGAAGAGATTACTCAGTGGTCAAGGCTTCCTTGCAAAGCCAAACAATCCTGGTTCGATTCCCCAGTACCCACGTAAAGCCAGATGTATAAAGTGGCACTTGCATCTGAAGTTAATTTGTAGTGGCTAGAGGCCCTGGTGTACCTTACTTGTTCTCTCTCTCTCTCTCTCTCTCTCTCTCTCTCTCTCTCTCTCTCTCTCTCTCTCTCTCTCTGTTTGCAAATAATAATTTTTTAAAAATGGACACACTCAAGGGGTGTGTGTGTTACCTTAAGCATAAATAATACAGCAACACAAATGCTAATCAGTGGAATTTTTTGTTTTGTTTTGTTTTGCTTTTTCATCCTAGGGTCTCACTGTAGTCCAGTCTGGCCTAGAACTCACAGTGATCCTCTTACCTCTGCCTCCCAAAGTGCTGGGTTTAAAGATGTGCACCACCTGCCTGCCCAGCCCAGTGGAGTTCCTACGACCGCTAGTTCCTCTGTGAGCTCTGATGAGGCACTTGGGCCAGTGTGGTGCTGAGGTGAGAGGTATACTTTGCTGTGCTTGGATTCCTGTTATTTGCTTTTAAGCTGCTTCTCTACTGTGTCCTAAATTATTTGTTTTCCAGCCTGTTCATTGTAGCAGTTATTTCTTCTTGTTTAAGGAATATTTTGTTTTTGTTTTTTTTAATATTTTATTTATTTGCAAGGGCAGAGAGAGAGAATGGGTGCACCAGGGCCTCCAACCACTCCAAACAAAGTTCAGGTGTATGTGCCATTTTGTGTATCTGGCTTTATGTGGGAACTGGGGAAATGAACCTTGGTCATTAGGCTTTGCAGGCCTTGACTGCTGAACCATCTCTCCAGTCCTAATTTATTTGTGCTTATTTTAAGACAGCAATTCATGTATCCCAGGCTGGCCTTAAACTCACTATGTGGCTGAGGATAACATTGAACTCATCACCCTCAGCCTCTGTTCCTGAGTGCTGGGACTCCAGATGCTCACCGCCATGGCCGACTTGTTTAGGAATCGTAATACTCTCTTCACATCTGCTTTAATTGCAGCAAAGCAATCCCTCAACTTGGCTATATCTTCCAAAGCATGGTCCATTAGTTTGGAGAGAGATTCGCTCCCTTCAAAATCTGATTAATTCCCCATGGCTATATAATGTCTTTATGTGGATGTTCCAAGATCTATTTTCCTTCCCCCCTCCTTCCTTCTTTTCCTCCCTCCCTCCCTTCTTTCCTTCATTTTTTCTTATCCAATTTCTAAGTTGATTCTCAATGAGTCTAGTCAACATAGGTAAATACTCTCCGGTTTTACTTTGACCTGGTTCAGCCGTTCTCCTGGATTTTTTTCTGCGAGTGACTGGGCATATCCCCTGAGCTCCTTGCTAAGATCCCTGATTATGATGAATAATTAGAAGCTATTTGAAGGCCTGGGAACTTTCATTGCATGTCTGAGAGTTAGCTGATATCTGACTCAAGGCCTGAATGATCAGGAGAGTCAGCTCAGCTCCCTCCATGGTAGGTAGGGTCCAGGAGCAAGCATACTCCAGACATCAGGCCGCTTTCTCATACATACCTAATTACATCAAGTAAGGTTATATCTAATCCTGGATGTTTCAATTTGCTTAGAGAGAAGTAATGTAGTCTGAGACAAAGACCTGACCCAGAAAGAGCTCCCAGGCTCACTGGCTGTCATGCCTGTCAACCTCCAATCCCAGGGGACATGCAGCATTATCCATCCCCCAGCAGGAAATGAAGGATGGCAGAAATGGATGCTCCTTTTGAACTTTCGCCATCTACTTCAGGCTAGTTGTTTTTCCAGATGGGAAGTTTTTTGTTTTATTTTTTTCTGGTTCTAGTACATGACCAAGCAGCCGCTGTTGAGAGCATAGGCTCGGGGTCCCCCAGAGAATGGGCCCACTTCACCCACCCACTCGCTGTGCATATTCTGATGGGTTAATGAACCGCCTCATGTGAAGAAGCAACCAAACCAAAGGAACACGAGGAGGAGGGCAGGACAGAGCCCAGACACAGCTCAGGGTCTCCCCGTGAAGCTTTCTCCCTCCCCTTCGCCTTTAATCAGATGGCTACTGGCTGACCTTTGTCCTGAGTTTCAAGGTCATTGGCTCCTGTGTCAGTTTAACCACAAGGTCATCTTTCAGCACAGAAGAAAACCATCAAGCTCTGAGGAAGAGGCCTCTACCCATGGGCCAATACTTGCTTTAGGTGGTACATAAAAACTAGACAAAGATCTCCCCCGTAAATATGTGTTCACAAGTCCATGAACCTGCTACAGGCTACTGTCTTCAGTGAAGAAAAATCTACCTCTTCTTCTAGATCCATGATGCACAGAGCCCATGTGACTGAATTTCAGCCCTCCACACCCCTCCCAGCCTTCTATCATTATAGAACATCAGCTGGAGAAGCGGTCATAGAAGCCCTGCTCACAGAGAAGCCAGCCAAGCGCTATAGCTCAGGCAGAAGGGAACATCAGTGCCAAGCCCCGCGGTGGTTTGAATGTGAATGTCTGTCCCCATAGACTCAGGTGTTTATTTAAACTTGTAACTTGGATCTCCAGCCTCCTGGCTGGAGAAGGTGTCACTGGGGTCTGTCCCAAAGGTGTGTTTGGGGGTGGATCTGATTCCCACCCAAAAGTGTAGAGAAAGCTGTGTGAGCTCTGAGGGGGTCCTGTTTTTTGGTGTTGGTGTTTTGCTTGCTGAGGTTGGAGGCTTGGAAACAGCTTTTTCCACCACTAATGGAACTTCCCCCTCTGGGGTGGCTTGATTCAAGAGTCCCCCATAAACTTGATGTGTTCTGAATGCTCAATCCCCAGCCGATGGCAGTTTTGGATTAGAGGTGTGTTGTTGGGGGTGGGTTTATGGGGTTATAAGCCAGCTTCCCTTTGCCAGTGTTTGGCACACCTTCCTGCTGCTGTTTGCAGTGCTGTGGTGGAGGTGATGTCCACCCCTCTGCTCACGCCATCATTTTCCCTGCCATCATGGAGCTTCCCCTTGAGTCCATACGTCAAAATAAACCCATTCCTCCACAGGCTGCTTTTTGTTTGGTTGCAGCAAGGAGAAAGCTAACTATAACACCCTGTAAGCTTGAAATAAAGCCCTTCCTCCCATAAACTGTGTCTCGTTTGGATGCTCATCCCAGCAACAGGGAGCTGACTATGACAGCCCCCGAGACAGGACTGAGCTCAGGCTTTGAGAAAGAGGCCAATGTAGACAGAACACAATGAGGGCAGGAAGAAACAAGGCTGGGAGTGCAAAGGGCTTGTTTGTGTTTGTTTGTTTTTAAGTTAGCATACAAAGATTTGGGTATCATTTATTCTGGCATTTTCAAGTACAATTTTTTTAGTAGCTTCTCATTCCCCACTCCTCCTCCAAATCTCCCTCCCCTCCCCTCAGCATCTTCCGGCTTTCTGCTGACATATCACATGTGTCCACTTGCCCTTTTCTCCACTTCTGTTCCTACTCTACACTTGCTGTTGGTTACCATTGCTTTTATCCACATTTTCCATACATACAGACAATATATATACATATACATATATATATATACATATAGACATTACGAGCTAGGATCTGAATATCAGAGAGAATATACAGTTTTGGTCTTTCAGAGTTTGGGTCATTTCACTCATTATGTTCTTTCCAGGTCCATCCACTTCCCTGCAAAAAACATCCTTTGATTTTTCCATACTGCGATTGAATATAATTTTATCATGTATATGTACCAGATTTTTAAAAAATATTTTATGTATTTATTTGCAAGCAGAGAGATATATACATACATACAGAGAGAGAGAGAGAGAAAGAGAGAGAGAGAGAGAGAGAGAGAGAGAGAGAGAGGAAATTCAGACACAGGTGCCACCTTGTGCATCTGGCCTATGTGGGTACTGGGGAATTGAACCCGGGTCCTTAGACACTAGAGATAAGTGCCTTAACCACTAAGCCATCTCTCCAGACCAATGCACCAGATTTTTATTATTCATTCATCTCTCAATGGGTTTCTGGTTGATTCCGTTTCTTAGCTATTGTAAATAAAACAGCAATAAGCATGGATGTGCAAGTTATCCTCGTAGTAAGTAGAGTGTGGGGTCCTTTGGTTCTGTGTCCAGGAGTTGTATGGAAGTTCTAGTTCTGATTTGTTGAGATACCACGGTACTAATTTCCATGAGAGTTTAACTCCCACCAGCAGTGAATAAGAGTTCCTCTTTCCCCACTTGCTCACCAGTTTGTTGTCATTTGATTTCTTGATCACAGTCATTCTGAGTAGGGACAGATAGTATCTCAGAGTGATTTAAATTTGCATTTCCCTGGTGGCTACGGATATTGAACACTTTTTAAAATGCTAATCGGCCATTTGTGCTTTTTTATTTGCAAGCAGAGAGAAAGAGAGAGAATAAAAGGGGCACACCAGGGCCTCCAGCCACTGCAAATGAACTCCAGACGCATGCTTCACTTTGGGCATCTGGCTTTATGTGGGCACTGGGGAATCAAACTCAGGTCTTTAGGCTTTGCAGGCAAGCACCTTAACCACTGAGCAATCTCTCCAGCCCCATCTGTGCTGCTTTTGTGAACTCTCTGGCCGTTTCATTAGCCCATTTAGTAGCTGGAAGTTTTATTTTTTTGATTTTCTCGTTTACTATAAAGTAGGGTACATATTTGTCATAGATAGCCTTTATTATGTTGAGATATAGTCCATCTGTTCCGTTTTTTTCAGGACTTTTATTGTGAAGGGATGTTGGATTTTTGTCAAATGCCTTACCCATCTGTTGAGAGAATCATGCCACTTTACCCTTGAATCAATGAATATGGTTTGTTGGTCTTCATATGTTGGATCCTCCGTGCATCTCTGGAATAAAACCCACTTGATTATGGTGAATGACCCTTCTGATGTGTTCCTGTATTCTGTTTGCAAGTATTTGGTTAATAATTTTGCATCTATGTTCATGAGGGGAGATTGGTCTGTACTTTTTTCCTGTTACGCCTTTATCTAGTTTTGTATCAGGGTGATACTGGTTTCATAAAAGGAGTTTGGTAGTGCCCCTTCCTTTACTATTTTATGAATTGTTTGAGAAGCATTTGATTTAGCTATTCTTTGAAGGTTTGGTAAAATTCACCTTTGAATCATTCTGGGCCTGGACTTTTTTAGTGTGCAAAAAAAATTTATAACTGCTTTGATCTCATTGGTTATTATCTGTTTAAATGATTTGTCTCTCTTGGTTTGATTTTTGGTAGGTTCTATGTATCTAAAAATTCACCCATTTCTTTTAAATCTTCCAATTTAGTGGAGTATATATTTTTAGGTATGTTCTTTTTATTTTTCTGAATTTCACTGGTATCTGTTCTAATTGATTTCCTTTTTAAAAAAAATATTTATTTATTTATTTATTTATTTATTTATTTATGAGAGAAAGGCAAAGAGGCAAATGGAGAGAGAGAAGGAATGGGTGCTCCAGGGCCTCCAGCCACAGCAAACAAACTCCAGACACACGTGCCACCTTGTGCATCTGGCTTTACAAGGGTACTGGGGAATCGAACCTGGGTCCTTAGGCTTTACAGGCAAGCGCCTTAACTGATGAGCCATCTCTCCAGTCCAATGCCTTCCTTTTTATCTCTAATTCTATTAATTTGGGATTTCACTCTTTCTTTTGGTTAGTTTTATCAATCCTATTGGTTCTTTCAAAGAACCAATTCTTTGTTTCATTAATCCTTTATAACTTTTTTTCTATTTCATTAATTTATGCCCTGATTTTGATTATTTCTTTCCGTACACTGATTTTTAGTTTGGTCTTTTTCCAAAGCACTAAGGTATATTTATTAGAGAGCTCTCTGACTTCTGTAGGCACTCAGAGCTGTTAGCTTAGGACTCCCTTCACTACAACCCACAGGCTTATATGTTCTGTGTCCTTATCATTTGAATCAAGGAATATTTTATTTCCTTATTGTTTTTATGGCACGTTCATCATTAACAGTGTATTGTTTTATTTCTGTGAGTTTGTGTACATTCTATAGTCTTCTTTGCCATTGATTTACAGTTTTATTCCATTGAGATCAGACAGGATGCAAGGATTTGCTTTGCCTCCTAATACATGAACTATTTTTTGAGAAAGTCCCATGTGGGCTGGAGAGATTGCTTAGTGGTTAAGGCACTTTCCTGCAAAGCAGAAGGACCAGAGTTCAATTCCCCAGAACCCACATAAAGTAAGATTCACAAGGTGGCGCATGTGTCTGGAATTTGTTTGCAGTGGTTGGAGGTCCTGGTGTCCCCATTCTCTCTAAATATCTGTCTCTTTCTCTTTCTCACTCTCTCTCACTCTCTCAAATAAATTAATTAAATATTTTAAAAATAGGGCTGGAGAGATGGCTCAGTGGTTAAGGTACTTGCCTCCAGTGCCTAAGGCCCCCCCGGTTCAATTTCCCAGTACCCACATAAGCCAGACCCACAAGGTGGTGGCCCTGGTGCACTCTCTCTCTCTCTCTTTCTCTCTCTCTCCCTATCTCCCTGCTTGATAAATGAATAAATAAAATATTTTTAAATATTTGATTAATTTTTAAGTGTGTGTTAGATGGAATGTTCTGTAGATGTGTCGGGTCATTGGTTCCATGATATAATTTAATCCATGTTTCTCTGTTTTGCTGGGATGACCTGTCAATTTGCGAGAGAGGGATATTGACGTCACCTACTGTTGTGCTGCGGTTAATCTGTGATTTTTACATCTAGTAGTGTGTGTCTAATGAAATCAGGTGTGCCCATGTGCCCTTGTTTGGTGTACACATGTTCAGAATTATAAAGTCCTCTTGCTGGCTTATTCCTTAATCAGCATAAAGCAACATATCTCTCCTGACTAATATTGGTTTGCAGTCTATTCTGTCAGATATCAGAACAATGGCACATGCATGTTTCCTAGGCCCCTTTGCTTGAAATACCATTTAGGGTCTTTTCACCCTAAAGTTGTGTCTATCTTTTATATACAGGCATACTTCTTGAAGGCAACAAGCCGAAGGATCCTGCTTTTTCTTTCTTTCCTTCTTCTTTATTTCTTTCTTTTGAAGGATCCTGCTTTTTTTTTTCTTTTTTAAAAAATTATTTTATTTATTTATTTGAGAGAGAGAGAAACAGAAAGAGAGAGAGAGAGTCAGACAGAGAGACAGAGAGAATGGGCACGACAGGGCCTCCAAGCCACTGCGAATGAACTCCAGACAAATGCGCCCTCTTGTGCATCTGGCTGTATACGGGCACTGGGGAATTGAACTCTGGTCCTTCTGCATCTCAGGCAAACACCTTAACGGCTAAGCCATCTCTTCAGCCCAGGATCCTGCTTTTTAAAAACAATATTTTATTAATGCATTTATTTGACAGGGAGAGAGAGAATAGGTATGCCAGGATCTCCAGCCACTGCAAATGAACTCAAGACACATGTGCCACCTTGTGCATCTGGCTTTTTGTGGGTACTGGGGAATCAAACCAAGTGGTTAGGCTCTGCAGGCAAGTATTAACTGCTGAGCCATCTCTTCAGCCCTGATTCTGTTTTTTAATCAACTACTCTGCTAGTCTCTGTACCTTGGGTAATTGAGACCATTTATAGTCAGAGTTATTCCTGAAAGTTGTGTTAATTCCTGTCATTCTTGGTATTTTTTTAGCATTTGATGTATTTCTATTCCTCTCTTATATTAACTCTTTTTTTTTTTTTTTTTTTTTTTTTTTTTTTTTTTTTTTTTTTTTTTTTTTTTTTTTTTTTTTTTTTTTTTTTTTTTTTTTTTTTTTTTTTTTTTTTTTTTTTTTTTTTTTTTTTGTTTTTTTTTTTTGTTTTTTTTTTTTGTTTTTTCGCGGTAAGGTCTCGCTCCCTAGTTCAGGCTGACCTGGAATTCACTATGTTATCTCAGGCTGGCCTCCAACTCATCAAGATCCTTCTACCTCTGCCTTCTGAGTGCTGGGAGTTGCCACCACGCCCAGCCATTTCAACTTTTTCAATTTTTCTAATACAACTGACTATCCATAACTATAGGTTCAATATCCACAGATCCAACCAGCCACAGATAAAAATATTCGGAATAAAATGTCAATACTAGTCATGTGAAGACTTTTTTCTTGTCATTATTCCTTAAATAACCATTGGTAGAACATTTATGTTATATTTGTATAGGTGATAGAGATGAGGTTCCAGATATGGGAGGATGTGCAGAGAACAGATGTCATTTTCTATAAGGGACTTCAGATTTTAGAGTGTGAAAAGTAGCACTATCTGTTGTGTTGTCAAGAGAAGAAATGGTCAACTGGTTGTAGTAAACCTCTGCAGTAAGTTTCTGATAATAATCAGCAATGATGACCCCCTTTTTGCGTGCATCTGGGCGTAAAGGTTCTTGTGCACATGTGTTTGGCATGTCACTGTAGGAGGATGATGCCTCTGGATACCCCTTCCTACCCTGTGGCTCTTACAATCTTTCTGCTCCCACTTCCACAATGTTCCCTGAGCCTTGGCAACTGTGTAATAAGTCTGCTTTAGTCTCTTTAGTGTTGAGTTCTGTGATGGTTAGGTTTTGTTGTCAACTTGGATCTTTTTAATTATCTTGGGTGGGTCTCTGAGGATGTTTACAGGAAAGCAGCCTCTCAGCTAGGGGCAGGATGTAAGGAAGCTCAAAGGAGCTAGAAGTAAACATCCTTTCCTGTGTGGGCAGTTGCAGGAAGGAAATTCCAGAGACTCGGGAAGCCATTAAGTCTGGGGAAGGGTTGTAAGACCCCACCCTAAGGCTATATAAAGGGGAAGAGATTCTCTCCTTGGCCCTCCTGCCTCTTTGCTGTTTTGTGTGTGTGGTGTAGGTGATGGGTTTTTCTCTTGCTCAGACCTGTGAAAGAGGGCTAGACTCTTTCGCTGTTAGAGAACTTCCCCTCAATCTGCAGTTTCAATAAATACTTCCTCCCCCAAATTGTGCCTGGTTTGAAGATTCATCCCAGCGGCCTTTGGATGACTATGACAAGTTCTCAGCAACTTCTGAATTTCTGCTTTGATCTATTTCAAGTGCCTTTAGTGAGACAGGGTTTCTTACTAAACACAGAACTCACCAATTCCACTAGCCCAGTGTTGTAGTCAGCTTCCTGTGGCTGGTACAGAGTGCTCAACCAAAAGCAGCTGATGTCAGGAAAGGGTTTGTTTTGGCTTACAGGCTTAAGGGGTAACTTCACAGTGGCAGAGCAAACAATGGCATGGGCAGAGGCTGGACACTGCCTCCTGGCCAACATCAGGTGGACAACAGCAGCAGGAGATTGTGCCAAACACTGGCAAAGGAAAGCTGGCTATAACATGCATAAGCCCACCCCCAACAATACACCTCCAACAAGGTTCCAATTCTATCAGCTGGGGATTAAGCATTCAGAACACAATCATTTGTGAGGGACACCTGAATCAAACCACCAGAATTACAGCTAGCTTGGAAGTTCAGGAATCCTCCTGTCTCAGCATCCCCAGCCTGGCATTATGGGCACACACCTCCATGCTTGGCTTTTACAATGATCAGAACTTGCATCCTCATGCTTAAGAGGCAAGCACTTTACCCACTAAGCCACTCGACAGCCCCTTGATGAGGCTGCTTTTGAGCAAGTCCTAAACATGAGCTCACAAGGTCAGTTTTTTGTTGTGGTTGTTTTTGTTTATGTTTTTCAAATTCACCATGTAATCTCAGGCTGGCCTTGAACTCATGGTGATCCTCCTACCTCTGGCTCCCAAGTGCTGGGATTTAAGGTGTGCGCCACCATGCCTGGCCACAAGGTCAAATTCTGTGTCTTCCTATGCCATAGGGTGTCTCTAACAGGCTCCACTGTCTGAATAAGTGTTTGTGGTGTGAGAACCGCATGGCAATCACACTGAGCCAGCACTCCCTCGAGTGCTGACACTGGCTTGTCAGGGTTGGGCTGGTCAGTGTGTCACCTCCCTTCTTCTCGTCCTCTATTCAGTCATTCCATAATGACTCCCAGCAAAGCACACCACACGCTACCGTAATAAGTGCACTGATGGCAACAGAGAAACAAATAAGAATAAAGGCTCATGGCTAACTGTCCTGTTTCACACTACATTAGGACTTAGGCTGTCCCTAAAGGGCAGGGACAGCCCAAGTCCAGATGGATAAAAACTCAGTATATAAATGGCTTCCTGCATCTTCATGATGATGAATCAATGAATGATTCAGAAATTCAACCAGCTGGGGTTGCTAACCTTAGGAAAGTGCAAGAAGGAGTTGTAAGGAGTAGGGAAAGGACTGAAAAAAACGGTGGTTCATTTACTTGGCAGACGAAATGGCCTGAGTCTCTGTAAACCATATTCAATTTCCGCACAGCTTCAAATGTTCTAGATACTAGTGTCACACATACCCTGGGATTTTTGTGTTTAGGTCTTGGATCCAACTCTCTTCAGACACAGAAGAATGACTGACTACACTTCAGACCGTCTTTAAAGTCCCCAGTAAGTACCTAATCCCTGTGAATGCTATGTAAATAGCTGTTATACTATATTTAGGGTATATAAGGAACAAATAATGTACATATTTGGTACAGCCACAATTGTTCCCAAATGTTTTGGATCTACAAATGGGTTAAATCCACAGGTATGGAGGACTGACTTATCCAGTTAGATGTATGAGTTCTGATTATATGAGATCCACACTTATGCATGTATATGTGTATATAACCTCTCCACATGTACATATGCACATAATCACCTCCACTATTGTTGGACATAAACACGGAAAGAAACTCCATTTTCATCCATTTGATCACAGAATGTTTTGAAAATGGGCATTTGGGGTGGGGGTGGAGTAGGGTCTTACTCTAGCCCAGGCTGACCAGGAATTCACTATGTAGTCTCAGAATGGCCTTGAACTCATGAAGATCCTCCTACCTCTTCATCCCGCATGCTGGGATTAAAGGCGCATGTCATCACACCCAGTGGAAATGGGCATTTTCATTCCAGCCAGTCTCAGCAGGTAAGGTATTTGTCTGCTCAACTGAGAAGAAATAGGAAAAGTGAGCATTTGACTCAAGAAGGGCACCATATAGTTCTTCTCAAATTAAAATATTTTATTTTAGAGAATTCATTTTGAGCAAATGCTAGATTTCTCATTGGCTTAAGGTTTCACTAAACTGGTGGGTAATTGTTCCCAATAGAGTACTTGGTCTTGAGAAATCTTACCACCAAGTATCATGCTTGGGCAAGACTGTCTACACATTTTCTCCCTTGGAGGACTTTGCTTGCAAGTGTATGACATTAAAGCCTCCCCCATACCTGCCGCACACACACCCAAGGGACATGAATCTGTCATTTGCTCTAAGTCAATCTCTGAATAAGATTAAGCTCAGCATCACTGAATAAGCCTCTGACCCTTTGAGTCAACTCAAGTAATTTTTACTTATGTCATTAGTAACTGGGAGAGAGGGTGAGAAAAGTTTATGTATAGCTTTTGAGATCTCGAGTCATTCCTGATAGAAAAAAAAATCCCTGAGTATATGACTAGATGGTCCTTTCTTTTTTAAAAAAAGATTATTTATTTACTTACTTATTTGTTTATTTATTCATTCATTTATTTGCAAGCAGAGAGATACAGACAGAGAGAGAGAGAGAGAGAGAGAGAGAGAGAGAGAGAGAGAGAGAGAGAGAGAAACAGAGAGAGTATGGGCACACCAGGGCTTCCAGACACTGCAAACGAACTCCAGATGCATGCACCACTTTGTGCTTCTGTGGGTACTGGAGAACTGAACCCAGATCATTGGGCTTTGTAGGCAAGTGCCTTAACCACTGAGCAATCTTCTCTAGCCCTAGGTGGTCCTTTCTATGCTATTTGTTCCCCTTGAGGGGGCACGGCCTGTATCCCCATCCTTCTCCTTCCCTCCCTGCCAGTTACGGTCCCTGAAACTTGTCACCTATTCTCTTGTTCTCCTTTGCCTTAATCTGAGTCGTGGAGGGCAGCAGGTAGGGGACAGGAGGCTTCCTGTCATTGACATGCCCAGTTAGAGTCTTCACAAAATATTAAAATCAACGCCTCCAGCTACTCTTTCCTCTTTTACTTCAAATAATTGCCTGGAAGGAATTTTAAAAATTATCTCAAAGACAGGATGAGATGCAATATTAAGGCACAGTTAAGAGCACAAACAGTAGGTTGATGAGGTAACCCTCTTCCAGAGCAGCCTGGTAACAACTAATCAACTATCTATAATTTACTGTTATCTGTAGCATCTAGTACTATGTACAAGGATATAGTAATTACTAGTTATCTATAAGTTGCTAAATTTCTCAGGGCCTCACTTCCCATATCTTCCAAATGGGGGATAATGGCAACCCCTCCTGGAAGCTGGGGGTGTAGCTCACTTGTAGAGCACTTGTCCAATATGCTCAGGGTCTGGGGTTTGATCTCTAGCACTAAAGGACAAAAAAGACACTCACTATATACAACTAAAGTTTTCACTATGGCAATAGTCTCTCTCCGTTTTCCTGTTCTCTGAGCTAATGAGAATGAACTTCTAAGCCCTTTAAAACCCTCTCCTCTTTGTCTCTCTGCCTTCACCCAAGCCTTCTAAAATACTGCTCACTTTCTGTTGTAGGACAACACCTCCCTGCAACATGACCCCCCTCATTCTACTGCACTTGGATTTTGTATTGAATCATATGTTCTTCTAGAATTGCCCTGTCCAGCTGCCCAAGTCTGGCAGAAGGCTCCTATCACACTGAATTTTAGATACCAGATTAGACAACACCCTGAAGATAGGGCCTATGTGTAGCTTGTCAAATAACTGAGCACACAGTTCTTTTTTTTTTAACTTTTTACTGATAGCTTCCATAATTAGAGACAATAAACCATTATAATTCCCTCCCCACCCTCCCTCATATCTCCTCCCCCTCTCATTAATCTCTATTTTGTTTCAATGTCATCATCTTTTCCTCCCATCTTGAAGGTCTTATGAAGGTAGTGTCGGGCCCTGTGAATTCATGAATATCAAGGCCATTTTGTGTCTGGACGTTTGCGTTGTAAGCACTCCTCCCCTTCTTTTGGCTCTTAACAATCTTTCCGCCACTTCATCCACAATAGACCCTGAGCCTCGGGAACTGTGATAGAGATGTCCCAGTGCTGAACACTCCACTGTCATTTCTTCTCAGCACTGTGGTGTCTTTTGAGTTATCCCAGTGATCACCACCATCTGAAAAAGAGAAACTTCTCTAGACAAGAGTGAGAGAAGCATTATTATATGAGTGTAAACATAAAAAGCGCTTATAAGGCAGTTTGGTGGGCATAATATATGTATTTAGCCAGATGACATCAGGCATTACTCCCCTAGGTGAGCACACAGTTTTGATAAATATTGGCTGAATTAAAGAATGAACTCCTTGTTACATAATTTAGATGGATGTGAAACATAAACTTACTGCTTTCTTTTTATGGAAATTCCTATAATCCTATCAGTGGAGAAGGTATTAAAATACAATTACCTAGAGAAAGGATCTTTGCCTTCACAGATAAATATACTTCCCCTTTAAAAACAATGACATTTAATGCCAATAGTTCAAAAATTACTTGTGTCATTTAACTTATCTTCACATACATAGAATAACTGACTATCATGATAGCAATACCAAGAAGTTTCTTTTAAGTTTTTTTTCTTATTTTAGCAGTGGACAAACAGGAAGAAAAAACAGGAATTGAATCCCCTATCGTGCAGTCATGTGTTTCTGTTTCTCAGAGCCTTAGTTACAGTGAAGAGGTAAATGACATTTAGATATGTCTTCAAATCTCAGTCCCTGGTGAAATAGGGTATTTCCATTTAGATATTTAGATCACTGCTCTAAATATGCCAATAATGTGTCGTCATTCTGCCGAACCATGCTTTAGCTTAAAGGAATTTCCCTGGGAGTCCTGGTTCAGCCATCCCCCTGTACCCTGGGTAGCGTTTGTAAGGTGCTCCCAATTATGGATATTGTGCAAGGCATTGTGGGAGAGATTGAGGTACCCAAAGCACACAGATCAATCTCTCCGGAGCATAGAGAAGAGAAATAAACTATGTTCATAGAGTGGATGACCGGACAGGCCAGAACAAACAAGGAAGTAGAAGCGGTGGTAAAACTGAGGCAGTCTTCCTTAGAGCAGTGGAGGAAAGAAGCAGAGGAGGCAGGAGAGTGATGTTAAGCCAGAGCAGACTGAATGTGGAGAGGTGAAGGAAAGGGGGATAGTTAATGCAAGGAGGAAGACAAAAAAAGACAGGAAGAAAACAAGATCAGGAAGGAGGGAAAAAATTAGAGGAAAGAACGCTCTTTCCTCTAAGACTCATCTAAGCAGATTTTTTTTGAGGGGAAGGAGAGAAGTGTCATAAATTCCTCCTGGAGATGGACAACAGTCCTGGGACCGACTCCCTGCACTGTGTCTTGGAGGAAGTTGGAGGCCTTTAAAGCCCTGGTTTCATCATCAGCAAAACACACTGATTGATATTCGCCTTGCAGAGGAAGCATATTTACTGCCCCAGCCGGGTTTATGGCTGTTGCATCACTGATAAGCAGGGGCGGTAATTGCTAGTTCTCACCTGGGAAAGCAGGAAACATGGGCAGCTACAGAGGAGAGGAAGGAGGTGGCAGAAGCCGGGGGAAGTGAGCAGTCATAGGATTAGGAAGAAGAGAAACAGAAGCTGCCTAGAAGGAATGCTACGAGCTGTAAAAGCCCAGCTAAGGGCAGAGGGCAGGAATTTGGGGCAGTGCATTGTAACTAGTAGGATGCACCAGCCTGCAGGTGGGGTGCCCATTTCCATCAAAATTGCATGCACACTGCTGAAGGAAAGAGTTGGTACCTTTCCTCTTTCTTTCCTTCTTTCTTCTTTCATTATTTCTTTCTTTTTTCATTCCTTCTTTCTTTCTTTTTGGTGTGTGTGGGGGGATTTGAGATGTGTGGTGTATGCACTCATGTAAACAGATAACGTGCCCCATGCGCACATGAGGAAGGGCTGGAGAATTGATGGATATTTGTCTCTTGTCACTCATCCGTACATTTCCTTGAGGCAGGGTCTCTCCCTCAACCCAGAGCTTCTGTTCATCTGTGAGCCTCACAGATTCTCTCCAGTCTCCACCCTCTATGAACTAGGACTACAAGACCTATATGGCCATGCCCAGCTTTTTATGTGGACCCTGGGAAGTCCAACATGGTGGTCTCTGGCCAAAGAGGCCCTCGTGTTTAATCGGCATGCACTCTTTTAAACCCTGAACCATCTTTCTAGCTGGGCTTTGATGTCCAAATGGCTGATGGCTTTCATTTAATTTTGCATGTATGTGTGGGGTATATGCATGTATCAATGTCTGTGTGTGTGCACATGGGTGTGCACATGTGTCTGCATGTGGAGGCCAGAGATCAATGCTGACTATGTTCCTCATTCCCACTTCTCCCTGTTGTTTGAGACAGAGTCTCTCACTAAGCTCAGAGCTCACCAATACAGCTATGCTAAGTAGCCAGTAAGCCCAGGGATTTCCTATCTCTGCCTTCCTAGCACTGTGATAACGAGTGATGCTCTGTGATAACAGGTGATGTGCTGGGATTACAGGTGATGTGCTGTGATTACAGGTGATGCGCTGGGATTACAGGTGATACTCCTGTGCCCAGCTTTTATGTGAGTGCTGGGGATCCAAATCCAGGTCCTCATGCTTGCATAGCAAGCACTTTACCCACTGAGCCATCTTCCCAGATCCTGAATGATTTACTTTTAGTGAGCTAATATGAGATTCACACAAGCACACACCACTCCAGTGCCTGTGGATCTGGGACTCCCATTTCTTACACACCACTGTTGAGCACATACGGTACTGCTCATTAAAGAAGGGCCAGATATAGGACAGACAGCAGTTTCTGTGGGAGTGTCAATTCAAAATGCCTTGGTGAAGTCGCCACACTGCTGTTCATTTCATTTGACAAGCTGGGTTGTCAGTTGACCTACAGTAAATAAGAATACCTTGAAGCAGGTTTTTTAGTTATTTTTTATTATTTTATCTATTTGCAAGCAGAGAAAGAGATAGTGTGTGTGCATATGCACACCAGGGCCTCTCGCCACTGCAAATGAACTTCAGATACATGCGCTACTTTGTGCAGCTGGCTTATGTGGGTGCTGGAGAATTGAACGCAGGTTGTTAGGCTTTGCAGGAAAGTCTCTTGACTGTTGAGCCATCTCTCCAGCCCTGAAGCAGGGTTTCTATGAAGTGTGCTATGACACTGAGTACAGGAAAGTCTGCTTCAAGTGCCTGTCCTGTGTATTGTGGGGTGTTTAACAGCATGGCGGTGCACATGGAGGTAGGAGGATCACTGTGGGTTCAAGGCCACCCTGAGGATACATAGTGAATTCTAGGTAAGCCTGGGCTAGAGTGAGACCCTACCACAAATTAATTAAATAAATAAGTCCTTGACATTGCATGGTAGGGAAAAAACTGGCTCTAGCTGAGCCACTAACCTGGAAGGACAATGACAATCCTTGATGAGAAATGAGCTAGCATTCACATCTCATCACTTTTCTCTCAGCTGTCACCATCTCTCCTTCCAGCAGTTCTTCAAGGACCTGCGACAGCACCAAATCAGGCAAGGGGCTAAAGGATTGTGAAGAAGATCTGGAAACAAGAGCTATAGATTTGGAGAGGCATTTCATCAAGAGCAGCTACAATGTTACAAGGCCTGGAAGCTATATAACGTGGGTAGCCCTTTTTACGACTACTGATGTAAAATTATGAACACAAAATTGCTAGGGTCTATCTTAGGGCTCTGGAAGAGGCTGGAGCTAAGCGAGGGGCTAAACTTCTTGAGCTGCTTCATTTCTTACGTGAGCCAGATTCTTGGCTCCGTTTTCTTCCCTTGCCTGAACTGCCCTCCCTCCTGCCACGCTATGTAACCCCAGAAATGACATCCAATCCAGTGTAACAACAGCTACTTAAGATGTCATCCCCTTTGTTTCTTTTTCCCACAAGTTATTCAAGATGAAACCAAGACTGTTTTCTACAAAAGAGGTGTAAAACTGACCTGAGACTATGTAAAAGAAACCATCTCATCTTAATTTCTCAGGCTATATGGAAAATGAAATTGTCGTACTTATTAAAATAGCCTTTCTTCAAGTTCTTGTGACTTACTAAAAATGACCATTAACATTTTCTGTTGGTTCCATTTTGGTTTTGGTCAGAGTTTCTTCTGAAGTCAGTTTCACTGAGAACGTTGATGACATTTATCCTTCACTTCCTTTTTTTATCTGATGTCTTCTGGACTAAAGCCAGAGAGGGATATGTCACTCTTCCTGGCACAACAGCTTTTCTTCTTGGACAGAATTAGTTAGGACTGATTTAATTAGTAGTAATAAATCACACCTTCCTTTTAAAAAATCCTAATAATAAATAACTCTCATTAATGTTATGTGTTAAGGATACTGTTGAGAGCGAAACACATGTAAGACTCACTTGAGGAAACAAGAGTAGATAAGGTCCTCTGGTCACCCCACGGGGGCATTTAATTGATAAGAATGGCATACACACACATATATACAACAATAATGTGATGGTAATAATCATAGTATAAATATGTACTATGATCCCACGTTTTAAAATTATTTATTTAATTATTCATTTATGCATATGTGTGTGTACAGACACACACACACACATGTATGGGCTTGCCAGGGCCTCTTATGCTGCAAATTAATGCCAGACTTTAGCACCATGTTTTCTATCCAGTTTACATGGGCAACTAGAGACTTGAACCCTGAACCCTGGCCAGCAGCAAGCACCTTTAACTACTGAGCCATCTTCCCAGCCTGGTTCTACCCTTTCGAAGCACTTTATAGACATAAACTCACAAAGAAAGTGTGGGGGGCTGGAGAGATGGCTCAGCGGTTAAGGCACTTGCCTCCAGTGCCTAAGGCCCTGGGTTCAATTCCCCAGGTCCCACATAAGCCAGACCCACAAGGTGGTGGCCCTGGTGCGCTCTCTCTCTCTCTCTCTCTCTCTCTCTCTCTCTCTCTCTCTCTCTCTCTCTCTCCTTGAAAAAGAATAAATAAAATATTTTTTTAAAAAAGAAAGAAATTGTGGGGCAGTGTATGAAATAGAATGGCAGATCACAATGTGATCTCGGGTTATATGGACATACCAGTGAGGTAACAACCAAGAAAGCTGTCTGTATGGAGCAGAGGACATCTGAACTGAGCCATTAGGATCACACTGTGTGTCTGATCTGAGTCCTGGCACACGTGCTTACTCCTTATCAGTTCTAAACAAGCTTAGGACATTGTACTCTACCCTACAGTACCCTGAGCCTATTGAATATTTTAAGCTGAAGGAATTTGAGAAAATGACAGAAGCAAACAGATTGCTGTCTTCTTCCCCTGAACTGAATCCTAGACCCTCATCCGAGAGGTGCCTCTACTACACAGAGGAGGGAGCATCCTGGTTTCTGCAGATACAAGAGAATTTAAACAGACATGTTGTTGAGATCCTTCAGCCTGTTACTTTTAGATCACACGTCCTTTATCCAATTACATTTCTCCACAGCTGTCCATCCCCATCAACCCTACCATAAGACACACAAGTGTAACTGTTTGGTATTCCTTTTCTTATAAAGATTTCTGTATTGGGTAAAACTAACATTAAATAAATTTGGGAGTTTTTCTGCTATTACTCTGTCTTTTTTGGTAGAGGTATCCATCTACCAGTGGGTGAAAAAAGTTATTTCTTCTCTTCTGCAACCCCTTCCATTTCCACACAATATTTGAGGCTACTTACCATTTTTAAGAGCAACCACATAGATTGTCAAAGAAAGAATTAAAATATTAAGGAGGAAAAGGGAAAGGTATATGAAAAAATTTAGACTGTCTTTTAAGAGTTGAGGTAAAATGTAAGTGTCTTGGCAGCTGAGGTATAATGACTTTCATAACTACATCATCATTAAAAAATAAGAAAAAGACCCATGGGTCTGGAGAGATGGCTCAGAAGTTAAGGCATTTGACTGCAAAACATAACGGCCAGAGTTAGATTCCCTAGTACCCACATACAGCCAGATGCGCAAAATGAATCTGAAATTCATTTGTAGTGGCTAGAGGCCCTAGCACACCCATTATCTCTCTTGTCTGTCAGTTTTTCTCTGTTTGAAAGAAAGGAAGGAAGGAAGGAAGGAAGGAAGGAAGGAAGGAAGGAAGGAAGGAAGGAAGGAAGGAAAAGAAAGAGATAAGAGAGAGAGAGAGAAAGAGAGAGAGAGAGAGGCAAAGGGAAGAAAAAAAGAAAAAGACCAGCTGGGCGTGGTGGCACATGCCTTTAATCCCAGGCAGAAGTAGGAGGATCACCATGAGTTCAAGGCCACCCTGAGACTACATAGTGAATTCTAGGTCAGCCTGGGCTAGAGTGAGACCCTACCTCAAAAAATTAAAAAAAAAAAAAAGAAAGAAAGAAAAAGACCTATAGACTTGCTCTAATAATTGACAGGGACAGTCTTTATACATGGGAAAGGTGAATGGCAGTAAAATTGTTTTCCACAGAATTCAGACGGTCTTTTGTGTGTCTGTTTCTTACACTGAAATGATGGCATTTCTGCAGAGAGCAGAAGCTATGATTCAAGAACACACTTTCAAGTGCTCTAATTGTAACCTGGTCATGCAGAGAGCTTAGAGAATGGTGCTTTTCAAGCCCTAATATGTGTCTGAGGCTCTCTATTTCTTTTGAGAGGCTTAAAGCTTAGCTCAGTGGTCTTCAACCCGAGATACATGAAAACATGGTTGGCTGTCTCACACCTCCAGAATTCATACAGCTATCCTGTGGTGGCTCATGAGTTTGCATGTCTAACAAAATCCCAGGTGACACTCTGGCTGCTGACCAACTGGCGTAGGACATCCCTCATGAAT
This sequence comes from Zapus hudsonius, assembly GCA_004024765.1. Taxonomy (NCBI): domain Eukaryota; kingdom Metazoa; phylum Chordata; class Mammalia; order Rodentia; family Dipodidae; genus Zapus; species Zapus hudsonius. The sequence continues at coordinate 3,912 of PVHP010001907.1, read as the reverse complement.
GTGATTGTTGTAGTCAACTTTCTAGTTGCTGCACAGAAACAACCCAAGCAAAATCAGCTTGTGGAGGAATGGGTTTATTTGGCTTATGGACTCGAGGGGAGATTCCATTCTGGCAGGGAAAACGATGGCATGAGCAGAGGGTGGACATCACCTCTGCCACAGCACTGCAAACAGTGGCAGGAAGGTGTGCCAAATACTGGCAAGGGGAAGCTGGCTTATAGCCCCCATAAGCCCACCCCCAACAACACAGCTCCAGCGAGGTTGTAAAACCCAAACTGCCATTAGCTGAGGATCGATCGCTGAGAACACATTCATTTGTTTGTGGGGGACACCTGGATCAAAACATGACAGGCTTAATACACATTATCTTACTTGCATATGGCCTGGGCAGAGAAGCCAGTCCTGTATGCATGCTGGGAAGGAGTGTCACGTCTTCCGTGGGCTGCTGTGGTCTGCAGAGGTACCTGCATGCAAGGCCAAGCCATCTTGCAGGAAACACCTTTAGATCTGGACAAGCAGTCTCTAGAGGCCAGACTTCTGCTTTGCAGAGCCTGCAGGAAACAACTGAGAACCCATGAGGGCAGGTGTCACCTGTCTCAATCACAGAAGTAGCTGAATATAGAGCAGAGTTCATGAGCCCGAACACACAGAGAGGCACCTGGAGAAAGAGATGGACACGATCTGGGCAGACATCTGGACACAGCCACTGAAAAAGCTCCCTCCCCAGGACTGAAGAGATACAAAGTCTAGTGGCCTCAGTCTGATTCCCCAGTACCCACATAAAGCCAGATGCACAGAGTAGTACATGCATCTGGATTTCATTTGCAGTGGTAGGAGGCCCTACCATGCCCATTATCTCTCTCTCTGTCTCTCTCTCTCTCTCTCTGTCTGTCTCTCTTTCTCTCTCCTTACAAATAAAAATATTTAAAAATAGCCAGGTGTGGTGGCAGAGGTTGGATCACCATGAATTTGAGGCTACCCTGAGACTACAAAGCAAATTCCAGGTCAGCATGGACTAGAGACTAGAGCAAGACTCTACCTCCAAAACCCAACTATACATACATATGTATATTTCAAATAAACTTAAAAGTACTCCAGCCAGGATTGTGAACAAGTGGTAAAGGTTTGATTTAGAGCAAGATGAATGGGGAGGGGGATGTAAGGGAAATCATAACACAAGGAGATTTATATCTTCTTCATAATATTAAAGTCCATGATCATATGGATAAGCTAAGTCACAAAGAGAAACACATAAGTTTTTTTTCATATATGCTCAATGGTTAGAGACATTAACTATTATAAAAGCTATATGTTTTATGCTTGCTTATAAAAAAAAGGAGGGGGGGAGCATACCCTAGAAAGTATTTTACTCGGCCAATTTTCCACTTAGTGAGGGGGACCCCTTGTCTGGAACTTGGGATTCAAGGCAATAGGCACTGGATCCCATACTCTTGGGCTCCCAAGACAAGTTGCACTATGGGAGCGATTGACGGGGAGGCTACTAAAAATAGAATCTAGGTAATCCAGAATTGTGTATATTTGTTAACCTACACTGATCTCACTCTCCTATGGAGATTGTGTTTGTATTTTTCAGGATGCAGTGAGAGAGCTGGGGCCCATCTAACCCTACCAACCGACTGTAGGCCAATAGTTGAGATTCTGGCAAAAGAGGAGCCACCACAGTCATACCGTGGAGGATCCATATGGACCCCCACAGAGAATGATGGGATGAACAAGGGACCCACAGCCACAGCCATTAAATCAACACAGGATAAGCCAGTGAGACAGACCAACGATTTTCGACACAAAGACCCCTAAGCTCACAACCTTAAAGCAGCCTTAATTCTCATTCACCACAACTCAGGGAACTGAGCGGAAGAGGGGGCAGAAAGATTGTAAGAGCCATGGGGGGGGGGATTATCCAGAGGCATGGCCAGGAGAATCTGGCTGAATACTAGGCTATCCACGGTCCCCTGTCACAAGGACTGATCCAGCAGGGAATTGGGGATAACAACTCACTGTTTGCCCACTAAATATTGTAACTCATTATGGACAATAAAAAAAAAAGTATTTTACTTGGGAGCTGGGCCCGGGAGCCGAGCAGCCTGGCACCGCCTGGCGGGTGGTGACGGCTGGAGCTGGAGAGTTTCCAGGATGGCTTCTGCATCAACTTCTAAGTATAACTCACACTCATTGGAGAATGAATCAGTTAAGAGGATGTCTCAAGATGGAGCCAGTCAGGATCTCACCGAGTCTGTTCCTCGACTACCAGGAGAAACACTAATTACTAACAAAGAAGATATTGACATATAGCCTTTCAATGGCCCCATTAAGGGAAGAGTTTACATCACAAATTATCATCTTTATTTAAGAAGTTTGGAAACAGATTCTGCTCTAATACTGGATGTTCCTCTGGGTGTGATCTCAAGAATTAACAAAATGGGAGGCACGACAAGTAGAGGAGAAAATTCCTATGGTCTAGATATTACTTGTAAAGATATGAGGAACCTGAGGTTCGCCTTGAGGCAGGAAGGTCACAGCAGAAGAGACATGTTTGAGATCCTCACGAGATACGCCTTTCCTCTGGTGCACAGCCTGCCATTATTTGCATTTTCAAATGAAGAGAAGTTTAATGTGGATGGGTGGACTGTGTATAATCCAGTTGAAGAATACAGAAGGCAGGGCCTGCCCAATCACCACTGGAGGATAAGTTTCATTAATAAGTACTACAAGAGGGCTTCCAGGGAAGATGGCTGACTAGCAGACATGCCATACACCTCGTGAATCAAGGGCCAGGGTTTTCAGCGGGATCCAGGTTGTGGACACAAGCTGCGGCTACTGAGCTCCAGTCACCTCCCAGCACAGGATCCTCATGACTGGAAGCCGCCAGCATGGACCAGCGCTAGCAGGAGGCAGTGAGTCGTCCGGAGCAGGCAGGCTGTGCCAAAGCAACCTCAGCCTGCCGCCTGCTCAGCCAGCCTCCCTTGGGTTTCGTCCCCGACCCTCCCGCCCTCTGTCTATCGCGCCCCTCCCTGGCACTTGCGTGTCTTTCTTTTTCAACTTTTTGGTTTTTTTTAAATTTTATTTCTTATATTAATATTCTTTCTCCATCAGCCATCTGTACATAGCCCATCCCCCCCCACTTCCTGACTCCAGCCGTCTTCCCGCCCCTCCCCCCTCGCTATTTTGTTCTCTTCTTTATTTTGGTTTTCTAATCCTCTTTTTTCTTGCTTTTCTTTCTCTTTCACCTGTTTGACCAAGGGCTCCTACGTAGCCCCACCCCCCCCTTCCAGACTCCAGTGCGTCTGCCCTGCCCCTCCCCCCTTGCTACTCTGTTCTCTTCTTTATTTTGGTTTTCTAATCCTCTTTTTTCTTGCTTTTCTTTCTCTTTCACCAGTTTGACCAGGGATCCTAGGGGGCTCCTACGTAGCCCCTCCCCCCGCCTTCCAGACTCCAGCGGCGTCTGCCCCGCCCCTTCCCCCTTGCTACTCTGTTCTCTTGTTTATTTTGGTTTTTTAATCCTTTTTTCCTTTTCTTTCTCTTTCACCGGTTCCTTGTTTATTTTTTATTTTTATTTTTTTTTTCCTTTTCTTTCTCTGCCGCCTTCCAAATTGGCCCAGGGGTTCTTACGTAGCCCCTCCTCCCAAACTCCAGCCTCCAACGCATCTGCTCCACTCCTTTTCTGCTCCTGAGGAACCCATCAGCCCCTTTATCTGCGCCCAGAGAACACAGCAACACTAGTTCCAGGGACCTCAGCATCCTCACCCCCCCGACCGTCCCCCCACCGACCCCAGCCCCTGGGTCCACAGGCTGTGGGCCTGTTTCCCTCGCCTGCCCAATCCGGTGGCCCCACCCCCTGTACCCATGACATCCGGGGGTCCACTACCCCTCCCGACGACCACCAACCCCCAC
>PVHP010001906.1:71404-98659 GCA_004024765.1 Zapus hudsonius | reverse complement strand
CTTTGTGTCTAAAATCGTTGGTTTCTGTTCCACTGGCTAATCCTGTGTTGATTTAATGGCTGTGGCTGTGGGCCCCTTGTGCATCCCGTCATTCTCTGCGGGGTTCCATTTGGATCCTCCATGATATGACTGTGGTAGGTCCTCTCTTGCCAGAATCTCAGCTATCGGCCTACGGTTGGTTGGTAGGGTTAGATGGGCCGCAGCTCTCTCGCTGCATCCTGAAAAATACAAACACAATCTCCATCGGAGAGTGAGATCAGTGTAGGTTAACAAATATACACAATTCTGGATTACCTAGATTCTATTTTTAGTAGTCTCCCTGTCACTCATTCCCATAGTGCATCTTGTTTTGGGAGCCCTACAGCACAACTTTTAATTGAAGGACATTTGGGTGGTTTGTGATCTCTCTTTTGCTGTGTCTGATTGTCCCCAGAGCTGGTCCCATGCAGGGTACTGTGGTTCCCAGAATGGTCTGGCCTATGTCTGTGCAGCACCAAAGCAACCAGTAAAGTTGGTTAACAGTGGTGGCTCTCAGTGAGCTAATCAGGGAACGGGCTTGTGAGGACCAGACCGGTTAGAGGCTGCTGCTACCCAGTTGACGGTGATAGTGATGAAGACGATGGGAATGGGGATGATGGTGCCATGGGAAGTTTCCCCTTTACATTTCTGAGTATTGGAGAAAGTGGATTAAAACATGAGGGCTTGACTTGAAGACAAGAAGCTGATATGTGACTATGGCTTGTTAGGGTCTTCTGTGATCTGTGTGCAGCCCCAGAAGTGATTTCTAACTGTCTACCCTGGACAGCCCCTCCAAGAGAAGGAGACTGACCTGCTCCTTCTGGCCACTCCAGGCTTGGCACAGTGCCCATGAGAGAAGCAGCCGGGTTCTCTCCTGGAAATTCTAGCTCTGTCAGGACCATGGCTACCACCCAGGCCGTGCTGATGGCCCCAGGGAGCCAGTAACTGCATGATGGGCATGGTGGGCATGGTGGGCATAATAGGTCTGCTGGCACTGTTGAGTTCCCTTCACAAGGAGTCTGCTTTGGGCGTGGTGGAGAGGTAAGCCACAGGGAGGTGCCAGAATGAACTAGTCATCGATGTCAAGCACAGTGCCTTTTAATGAATTTACCTTCCTAAAATTTTATCTTCGGTTCCAGCAGAGGAACAGTGTGCAACTATGTGCCTTCTTGTTCTGAGTCCAAACATTCAGTGATGCCATGAACAATGCATTCTTCTGAAACAAAGAAGGTCAAAGTCATGAAGTGACCAGTGACAATGATGTTGTGGGCTGGCATTGCCCAAAGTACCAGCCAATTTACATCAATCACACACACTGCCAGCAGCCATAAATTACTGTTACTCGTAATTTTCAAACCAACTCTCTTCCTGTAGGTACTGCCAAGTGGGTGTCCTTCCTGTTGGCAGAGTGCACCCAGGAGATCCTTCCTCGACATGCGCGACTTTCTATTTACTCCTAACTTCTCCCTGCACAGCCTTGAATTAAACAGTACAATGAATATATTTCAAATAATGGGATTTTCATGTATCTGCTTCTGGGATAATGGTCTCCAGTATGCCCCTGGGAACAAATTAACTGCAGAGGTTTGCATCAGTGGCTTGGATTTTCTGTGGAATCTCCTTTGAAAGAGCGAATATGCATGTGGAATGAAACAGCTTTGTAGGTTTTTCTGCTTCCTCACGTCCTCCTCTGCCTTAATCGCCCAGATCGACTCCGCAAAAACACAAGTGGATGGAGTTCACTGAAGAGCGCTTCTGAAACACGTGCCCTTTCCTGTGCTGATGTATAATTAACCACCTCTGGGCACCCTTAGCAAGTTAAGGTGGCTTTTAAAGACTCTGCCCGTCTTTCTTCTTCTGTTCCTGCCTTGTTCTTGTCAGAAGAATCTGCTGCTATCTTGTGATTTTCTTGGCACCAAGTCTAATGTGACCACATAAGCTCATTGGAGTCTCTACACACACCATTCTTCCCTTGGGTGCTAAGGCCAAGTTCACCGTACATGGATGAAAGATGCATGGATCTGAATCAACACACAAATCTCTGCGTATTTTTTCCAGCTCTAGCCAGTCTGAGCCCTGTACATCCCACACATGCCTGGGGATGGCATCTCTACCGGTTCATCATTCTGGGATATGGGCGTTGCAGGTGGTACCTGAAGAGAAAGCTTCTTCCTCAAGTGGGCCTAGGAAAGTTCTGTTCTCTGATGAAAGAACTTGAAGACTGGCAGGACTTAGAGCAAGGATGAAGCTGGGCCAGTTCACAGAACTACCAGTGCTCGTAAATACCTATCTGGTATTAGCACTCTAGAAATAAGGTTATTTCTATAGATAGTGGCTATGGATTGAATTACGTCCTCCAAAGTGATGTTGAATTTCTGACCCCAAATGTCTGTGACTGTGACCTTTTTAGGAAATAAGGTTTTTGTGGATGATCAAGTTAAAATGAGCTCACCATAATTTAATCACTATACAATTCTTCAAAACATGTATAACTTTGAAGATATGTACAATTTTTCCAGTTTGTTTTTGAAAGAGTCTCATATAGTCTCATGTAGCCCAAGATGACCTCTGACTTGCAATGTACCAAGGATGACCTTGAACTCCTGAGCTTCTTACCTCTACCTACAAAATGCTGGGGTTACAGGCATACACTACCACACCTGGGCTTAATGTATACAATTTGCATGGTATTTATTTTATTTCCTTTTTACTTTAGTGCATTTATATATATTTAAACAGATGTAGGGTATAACTCAGTGGTAGTGCGCTTGTTTGCACAAAGCCCTGGGTTCACTTCCAAGCACAGCACAAAAGAAAGAAAGGCTGCATAAAGAAAGAATACGAAGGGTGATCTGATCTGACTGGTGACTCCATAAAAGACTAAAGTTTGGACAAGGAACAGACACGCACACAGGAAGAACACCATATGAACGTGGGGACAGAGACTGGGGTGGTCCACAGTTCCAGTACCATCAAAGATCTCCAGGGGACCTAGGGCCAAGAAAGGGGCAGGAAGCAGGTGCTCTCTAATGACGCTCAGAAGGAACCAACCTTGCTGACACCTTGCTCTGAGCCGTCTGTGGGACATTACATTTCTACTGGTTTTTTGTGACCTGGTTTATTGTGTTTGTTATGGCAGCCTTCAGAAACACATCTGGGAACTTTTCAGGAAGGGGAAAAGAGTTGATCTTCGCAGTGTGTATTGATCTGCTTAGAGTGGCCATAACAAAATCCCATGGACTAGGTGGTGTACACGATGGACATTTATTTTCCCATCAAAAGTGGAATTCAAGGTCAAGGTGCACCAGTTTCTCATGATGTCTCCTTCTTGGGTCTTCACATTCGTACACATCCCTGCTGTCACTCCCTCTTCTTATGAGGTCCCCAGTCACTGGATTGGGGCCCCACCTCAGTGACAGTAATTTAATATTGTATTTTCAAAGATCTTAGCTCCAAATATGGTGACATTGGCACACACACTCAGAGATTAGGTTGTCTCTGATTATAGCCTCACATACCTGGACTCATGCAGACTTCAGAGCAACCCCGATTTTGGAGTCCCAAAGGGAAGGCCACATGTGAAGCCCCGGAAGTGCGTGTTTCTATTCCCAGCTGATCAAAGTTACTCCAAACCCCAGACTTCCTGTTCTATCCTCAAGATTATTACCTGGGTGACAGCTGTGCATGAAGTACTCCACCGAGTCTAGTGAAAGCTCTGTGTAACCTACTTGCCTAATGAAAGTTCTAGAAAAAGTTGGGGGAGGAAGAGAGATTGGATAGCAAGCCATAGGGAGTGAGGAGAGTGAGTTTGCTCTTGCTAGGTCAGGCCCAGGCTGGTCAACATGAATTCATGCACTGACAGGTGTAACATACACACACTTGAGCAATGGTGGGACAATGCGGGCAGTGTATGCTTAAAGGAGACCTGGAGAACCGTGTTCAGGAAGTGTTGCCCTAGATGAGCAAAATTAAATATTGGCTCCCCGGCCAGATGTGAAGGGAGCTATGCAAATGGAGCAGCCCCTATCGCTCCCCCGTCCTTTCTCTGTGCTTCTGTTTGAGTTGGGACTTAGACTAGGATAATGGAAACTAAAAGCATTCTTCTTTTAGAAAGATCTAAACAGTAGCAACCATAATATATGAGGCCCTGGTGCGGATCCCCTGTCTTAACAAAGGGATCCAGGGAGGGATGCACTATTACAGAGCGCTCATTTGGTTCTAGCAGAAAAGCGACTGTGTAAATTTCTTTCAAGTAATGTTTCCTTAATTATTCATTTTCCTTGGCACTCGTTAAAGAGCCAAATAATGACTTCTGTCTCTTTATATTTAGTCTATTATTGTTTGAAAAAGGCCAGGGAAAGGCCAGAGCAGTGCAAAAAAATGATATTTGCTATTTTTTTATTACCAACAGCCAATGTAAAGGGTAATATAATCACCAGCAGCTGAGAGACAATGACATTTTTATAGACCTCTGGCAGCTCCAAGTGTGAAAGAGCCTGACAGGTATTTGGCTTTTCCGTCTGTTCCTTCAACTGCATTTCTCATCAGACTGACTGCTGGGTGAACGTGCCCGAGGCGGCCCCAAGGCGCCCTCCCAATTGCACTTTAAGGACGTGAGCAGCAGCTGTCTGTTTAAATCTGGGGACGTTCTAGATGGGAAGCTCCTGCAGGACTCCGGTCACACCATCCTGCCAGGCCCTCCCCATGGGCCATGGAAAGTTCTCTTGCCTTCTCATATTCCTTGAGATCTTCAAAGTCTGAGAGCACTTCCATCATACCCGGACCCCAAGGAGACCTAGGTGGACAGTCCTGGCATTTAGAACTCACCCCGTTCAGGTGAAGGACAACTGAGCTAAATTATCTTTAACTTTGTTCCTTTCAGCTCACAGTACAAAGGGCCCCTGAGTCATGATGGTTGAACTTGCAAGTTTCTTCCTTTACCCTAGTGTGAAAACAGTATGAATTCAACAGAAACTAGACTTCAGAATTTGAATCCGGATGTTTCCCTGGGTGGCATCAAGGACAACCATGGCCTTTCCTGGTGCTGGGCAGCAGTAGGGAGTCTCCACTCCCCCTCAGCCCAGTTTGTACTCTGCAGTTGGAAGACTGGGAAGCTTGCTGGGTTAGGTGGGTTAAATAGAGCCTTTACTCTCAATGTTTTGCATCCGTTTATGTTGAGAGGCCCCTGCATAACTATGCTCACTTGGGCAGAGTGGGAGGATTCTAGCATTTTTTTCTGTTACTTACAGAGGAGAAACTGAGTCTGGTTTTATGTCCTTTTTTTGTTAAGTGATGTGCAAGTGTGTATGGTACATGTATGTGTGTGTTCATATATATGTGGAGGCCAGAAGTCAGTATGAGGTGTCTTTCTCAGTCACTTCCTGCCTTATTCTTTGAGACAGGGTCACACCACTCTTCTTGCCGAGGTGAATGATCCTCCTGAAGCCAGAGAAAGCCCAGCCGTGTGTGAGCATTAATTCTGCATAATGAAGTCACCTTTGGCTATGCAGCTGGGAGTGATTTGTGTTCTGTCTTCCCATGGACGCAAGGAGTTACTGAGAAGAGAGTCTTCAGCATGGATGGGATTTGGAGACTCTGTACCTTAGGAAAAGACTGATACGGCTCATACTGTCTTATTATGGAGACAAAAACCAGCCTGGAGAGGCCAGGTGACATGTATGATGAGATGGTGGCACAGTCATTCCTCAGTTTCCATGGGAATCATTCCCAGGACAGCCCCAAGGACACCCGAATCCACTGACACCTGAGTTCCTCATGCAGCCTGAGCACATCATCTGATAGATGTCAGATCATTCAGGCTACTGGAAGTATATGGAGCTGTTGTACACTAGTCTTCCCTGGGTCTTCATTTCTGATGGCCTACTTGTCATGGAAAGCCGTAGTTGCAGAGTGCTTGCAGCATGTAGGAAACCTTGGGTTTAACCCCCAGCACCACATAACACTGGGTGTCTTGGCACATGTCTGTAATACTGGCAGTTGGAGATGGAGGCAGGAGGAGCAGAAGTTCAAGGTCATTCTCAACTCCATAGCAAGTTTGTCACCAGCCTTAGCTGCAGGAGACCTTGCCCAAAACAACCAGCCAACCAACCAACCAACCAACCAACCAACCAACCAACCAACCAACCAGCCAACCAAACAACCAACCAACCAACCAACCAAATTTGTCCAGTGCTTTGAATATTTCTGATCTGAGGACACTTGAATCCCAGATATGGAGGGCATACCATGTCAGAAGATAGAACTGAAAATTAAACTGCTCTATGCTTAGCCTTCTCTCAGTTTCCCAGCCTCCTGCCCAACCACTTCCTTAGGAGACGGTGTCTCTACATGAATTCGGTTTCAGCCCCTTCACCCCCTCCTGACTTTCATGTTTGATGTGATCTTGGAGGAGGCAAAAAAAAAATGTTAAAATGATAAAAGAATTCAGTTCTATTCTTTACTATCAAAGCCCTAGAAGTGCCAAAAATATTGGCTTCTTTCACCTCTGATTCCAAGTGAACCCTGGCACAGTGTTTGGCTGTTAACCTTGGGCAATAATGAAATGGCTGGTTTTTCTCTTGATACAGTTGTCAGGTGCAAACCCAGGAGGTTTTCCTTGTTCAAGAGGTAACTTGCCACCCTTGTTCTTCATAATAACTTCTTTGATTTCCTTGTGAAATAAACACATGCACATTTAGACCCAGGCATCTTCCTCTCTGTGTGTGTGCGTGCGTGTGTGTGTGTGTGTGTGTGTGTGTGTGTGTGTGCACACATGAAATTTGAGCACTTGTTTTTGTATCATTTTTTTGGAGGCAACTATGTGTAAACATTTTTTTTTTATTCATCCAGCTAAAATAAAAAGAATCTCTAGATACTCATAAATGGAGTATGGAAAGTATTTTAGGTGGGAAGGTAGTATTCACCTCATTAACTAGTTGATACCCAATTCAGGTTTCAATTCATTGATACCCAATTCAGGTTTCTTTCTTTTTTTCCTTCTGTGTTGCTGAATAACTGCTAACATCTACAATGCAGGGTTCAGAAGTGACACACCAAACCATAGCACTTTGAGATGCTAAGCGCTTTGAGGTGAAGGACAGCCATCAAAAGGCCTCAGAATTCAGGCCTTCCTATTCTTCTCTTGCTAAACCTCAACCTCCAGGTCGAGTCATAAAAAACTAGAATTCTCTTTTCCCCAAACCATCCATAAAATCTAGAAATGTTTCTCTAACCTTCCCATGCTTTTCAGTCTAAGAGCTGGCCATAGAGAATGTTCTGACCTATCCTGTCTGTTGAGTGTCATAAGATACTCATTTCCAGGGGGTCCTGCTCTACATTTTGGGGGAAAATGCCACATACAGAGCCCGTGAAGAACCTGGACAGACAAGCCTTGATGGCTCCCCCCTCCATCTCTCCTGTAATCTCATTTTTGCCCAGCTGTCCGTTCTTCATTCATTCGAAGCATGAAAGTCTTCCCTGGGTCTTCATTTCTGATGGCCTAGTTGTCATGGAAAGCCATAGTTGCAGAGTGCTTGCAGCATGTAGGAAACCTTGGGTTTAACCCCCAGCACCACATAACACTGGGTGTCTTGGCACATGTCTGTAATCCTGGCAGTTGGAGATGGAGGCAGGAGGAGCAGAAGTTCAAGGTCATTCTCAACTCCATAGCAAGTTTGACACTAACCTTAGCTACAGGAGACCTTGCCCAAAACAAGCAAGCAAACAAACAAACTTTTTACGCTCTTCACTTGCCAACCTGTCTTTTGTTACAGGAGTGTTGACTGTGGAGAAGAGATCACATATTTCCATCCATTTAGTGATTCTAACCACATGAAACCATCTACAGAGTTAGTGACTATGACTATGGTGGTTTGAATTAGGTCTCCCCAGTAAACTCATGAGTTCTGGATGTTTGGTTCCCAGTGGACGGTAATTTGGGAGGTGGAGCCTTGATGTAGGAGGTGTGTCACTGAGGGCGGATCTTGACTCCAGTGCTAAGATGTGTTCAGTCAGCTCCTGCTTGCTGCTGCTGGCTGTTGTCTCTCTGCGATGAAGCTTCCCCTGGAATCTGTAAGTCTGAAATGAACCCTTTGCTACCATAATATGTTTCTGGTAGGGTGTCTGTCCCAGCAAGGAGAAGGTGACTGCAACAATAAGCAGTTTGATAATGTTTTGAGAGCATTAAGACCTAGGGGATTAATGTTCCAGAAGCCCAGAAAAGAGAGGACAATGTCACACTCTGGAACCTGTACATAGCAGAATGTAGATACAAAGCCTCTGCTGGCTTTGGCAGTGAGGAAGGTTCAGACCTGTCGTTTTAGCACTCAGAAGGCTGGGGTAGGAGGATTACCATTGATCCAAGAAGACATGGTTTTGGAGGAATGGTGAAGGTACAATTTATCACATGTGGGCTGAAGGATGAAATGGAGGTGAAAATATGGAGCTTGGATGACCCTCATGTGTCGATGATGGAAAGAAGGCAGCAGGCAAAGGACAAAAATGTTCTATCTCTTGGATTGTTCTTGATTTTTAAACCACAAAATGGGTCCATTTATTAATCTGTTTTTGTGTTTCTAAGCCATCCTTTCAACTCAGATTTCATAAAGTATTATTAAAAGTACTGATCATCTATTTCTTAAGATGAAGGCCTTTTTCTTCCTTTAGGTTGAAATAAGGCAGACTTGTTTGGACATAAAGACTGTCTTTTAATCAAGATAAATGGTCTGAAACTGCGAGAAATACTTGTTTTTCTTTTCTTCCTCTAAATCACAGTCTGTTTAAAATCAACTTAATCAAATTAGACAGGGAAATCGCGCTGCACTTGGAATCACGGGTGAAAAAAATAGAGAGCTTGTTCACGGCTCCTTCTCTTAACAGTTTTCCAAATTTCCCTGAGTGCAAATATATTCTTCCTAGAAGATGCACTACTAGTTAAAATTTGTGCAGATATGTGCTTTGGAATAATGTCTTTCAGATACAATAGGCCATGGTGATAAGGACCTCACAAAGGCTAATACCATCTAGTCAAAACCTGCACATTAAGAGGGCAAAAAAAAAAAAATGACACCAAAAATAGAAGAGGAATTAGTTGGGAAAAAAGGGGGTTCCATGGAGAAAAAGAGGGTGTTGGGAGGGGATTAAAAACAGGGTACCTTGTGTATATGAATGCAGGTTTATTAAAGAATGTAATGTATATCCATTATATATTTTTCCCAGAGTGTAATTTTGTGGTTTTATTTTTTGACTAGAAGTCCTAAGGCCAAATTACCACCCCGAATTGGGAGAGCATCTCCAGTCTTCTGAGTACACTTCAGATGATCAGGGAGATCATGGGGAAGTGTGTTCTCTGCAGCTAATGCAGTCTGCCCCTGCCTTGTGGATTTCTGGATGACTTTGACTCTCAGTCTAGGTACTTGAGGATGGAGGGTAAGGATGGCTGTATAGTTCCCTTAGCTTCCTTCCGTTGTTCAGATTAGAGGAAGCTGGACCTTCTCTGAACGAGCAAAGGGAATCCTTTATGACCACCCTTCTGCCTACTGATCTTCCCTTCCATTTCTACACAAATATCACCGGTGTTCCCATAATTCTCACCTTCATGCCGCTGCGAAGCCCTCTGTAGACAGATTCTAATCTCACCATTTCTTAACTCTACCGATAATCACGAACTCCTGAAAAGCTAGAGATGAATGAAGAAAATGATCAATGTTAAGCTAGACATTAGGGAACATATTAACCACATGCATATTAGCGTGGTTAGCCCCACACCAGAAAAGACAACAAAGTCTGGGTTAAGAGAGAGGACAACAATGAGCGAGGTGGTTCAGACCTGTCATTTTAGCACTCAGGAGGCTGAGGTAGGAGGATTACCATGAGTTCCAGCCTGGGCTCCAGTGAAGCACTGTCCCAGAAAAAAAACAAAAAAAGAAGAGAGAGGGAGAGGGAGAGGAAGAAGAGAGAGAAGGAGGAGGAGTAAGAAGAGAAGGAGGGAAGGAGGAATAAAAGGAAAAGAGAATGGAGTGGGAAGAATGGACACTGGCAATCAGAATTCTGTGGGAGACGCTGAGCTGCCCTAGCGGCTTCTCCTGATGGTGACCAGGAAGGAGATGAGCTCAGAAAGGTTAGCTACTTGCTAAATCTGCCTTTTACAAATATACCTTATTGTGCTGCCTGTTCTGCATTTTTGGCATATTTCCCCCTTCTCTTTTCTCTTCTTTCCTCTGCTTCCCTCTTTCCAATAATCAGATTATAGATGTCTGCCCACTGTTACTGCAAGCCCAGAAGAAGACTGCCCAAGCATCAGAGCCCTGCAGACACCTCTGCTCCTCCACACTCTAAGGACTTAGTCTCCTGGTTCTACTCATAGCTGCCATTGAGTCTTCCTCTTGGCTACCTCTCTCTGATAGAATGCTGCTCTCTGCATCCTCTCCCAGGGCCACTGGAGTATTAATCAGTCTTTCTTAGATGCATCTGACAGAAACTCAACTCGAGTTAGTCTAAGTCAAAAGGAATCGAGGACTCATGTAACCACAGCCACCTGCATTAGTTTGATTTCCGATTTCAGACGTGGGTGAATATGGGGTTCAAATAAACTGTTTATATCCTTCCTCCCCATTGGTCAGGCCTGCCTTCATCTACACCGATTTTATTCTCTTACAAACTATGCTTATGGGATAGAGCTTCTGGAAGCTTGTGCAACTTTGCATTCCATGTTCTCAGAAGGATGGATAACCTTTCAGATTCTAGGATCTGGACCAGACTTGAAAAAAAGGAATTGGCCGTGTTTGGGCCTCACACTCATCCTGGAACTATGTGTGTCCTGCAGAGTGGGGTATGCCTTTCCTCATTAGCCTTGTGACCCTGGGGAAGGGGAAGCAGGAACCGTGGTGGATGGTGCTTCTGCGATTCTATGGCATGGTCACAATAATCACGCTTGAGGGCCAAGGTCACATGAAGCTGATCCACACCCGCTATAGTGCTTCACGAGGTTCTGAAGACCTGCGCCTGGACAAATGCTTCTATTATTGCTGAGGCAGAAAAAGAGGTGGTGGATTCACTCTCGCGATCTTTAGTGTCACGTCAATTCTGCTCTCTTTTTATTTGGCCAAATAGTCCTCTGTACACAACTCCAGGGGCCAGTAGTGCGATTCCTGCCTTTGACCAGCAGATGGCGCTGGCAAGCAGCATTAACAGTTACCATATAAGCATTGGCTGAAGATCCTACTTTTATTTTTCTTTTGTTTTTTCCTACTAGCTTTTGGAAGATGTAATGAGTCGTATTTGATGTTTGAACTGAACAGGTCTCTAGAAATCTTGGGCAATTCTGTCATTGTATTGAAAGAAGGCCTGAAGGGGATACTAAACCTGAGTTACAGGGGAAGTCTTCAGCAATTAGTTACAAAGCGTAGAGAGAGGCTGTGGGTGTGCCAAGCAGACGGAGTGAATGAGTGAATTAAACTCCATCCAAATAGAATTCTACCCATCATCTCCTGCACATGTCATTTGTGGTTCATCCTCGTTTCCCATGGAGACCCTACCCCTTCATTCAACTGCATTATTACTTTGGGTGAGAACAAGTATTACCCCTGATATGAAGACAACATAATCAATTTTAGCTTCCTCCCAGTAGGTTTTGTAGATGAAATTGAGAGATTTATTTTTTTTAATAAATGGGAGTCAAATACTGAATGGGGCCATTCAGGCATGAGATTCAATATAGTTAGAGAAGCCTGGGTTTTACCCCAGAGCACAGAAGTTTATAGGTCACAAAATTCTCTTGTTTTAGTTTGTTGGATTGTTTAAAAAAAACTCCAAAAGTATTTGTTGTAGGATGACAAATGATATAGAGAAATATTAGGAAATGACCAGAACCCAACTCTCTTCCTTCCACACTTACCCCTCCCCCAGGTAACCTGTATCTGTAAGCTGCATGAGGTATTGTTCACATCTTTTTCTGCAATCACAACACACAAACGTACCTCAGCCAGGGCTGGGGAGATGGCTTAGGGGTAAAGTGTTTGCCTCTCAAGCTTGAGTACCTGAATTTGGTCACCAAACCTCACAGTAGAAGTCTAAAAAGCTGGAAGCCATGGCAGGTCTCTCAAATCCCAGCAGCTAACAGTGATGTGAGAGGCAGAGACAGAAGAATTTCCTTGAAGTGGGGAAGCTCTTGGCAAGAGCAGTCGTCAACATCAACAGAGAGAAGAAAGAGAGAGAGGGAGAGATCCTTCAAATGAAGTGGAAGTGAGTGCCAACACTGACCACACACACACACACACACACACACACACACACACACACACACGGAGACACACAAAGAAAGCATATAGTTGCACCTTTCTTTGTTCTTTCTTTCCTTCCACAAATGAGGTCTAAATCTGTGCATACTCAGAAAGTCATGGTCATGACTTATTATTCTAAGAGCATCTCTGTGAACTGCACATCATAAAAACTATCCGATTTGGCTCAATTATCATTGCTTGGATTGCTTTATTTTGTCAATTCTCTTGTAGATCAAGCTGTCCTTGAATTCCTGATCCTCCTGCTTCTGCCTGCCTCCCCTCTTGAGTGTCTCTGTCCAGTTGATTAGCAACTCCATAAGTGAAGAAGCACAGAAAATTCCAGAGCACTTTGCATAAGAAAAAGTATTGTTCATGTGTGTACATAAGTTTCTTCATCTATAAAAACAGGGGTAATAATGGTAATTATCAAAGGTGCCTACCTCATGGGTGGTAGGCCGGATTTAGTGAGTTATTACTTGTAACATGCTCAGAGCAATGACTGGCTCCTCTGACTGGAGCCTTCATGAATGTGTTATTTTCCTCTTCTTCACTGCTCTTTGTATTTTTACTACTCCAAGGATGGAGGAAAACGTCTTACCATTTTCAATAGTGAGAATAATTATCTTGACATATACGTATTGACTCTGCATTTCCTCTTGCCTCAAGTTCCTCTTGATCACACCATGTTGATTGTGTGATTTTGAAACAATTCATTAGTCTGTCTTTGTACAAGAGGGGTATTAACTGTTCACCTTTCAACTATATTGGCAAATATTTTTCCCAGTATATCAGAGGCCCTTGGCTTTATTGATGGTCTCTTTTGCTAGTTAAACATTTTTAATTTTTGAAAGAAAATTATTTAGGTTTTTAATTTTATAATTCTTGAGTTCCCTTCATGCTTAGTAAGGAATTTCCCACTCAATGGGTTATATAAATATTCTCCTAAACTTTCTCTCAAAAACCTTTATTACTTTATTTTTTATACTAGATCTTTAATCCATGGGAAGTTTATTTTTGTATATGGCCTGCAGTTAAGGACTAATATTGTTTTATTCCAGATGAATAGTCAATTCTCCCATTCTCATTTCTAAAATAAATCATTGTTTCATGATCAAATGTAAGTACCACCTTCATCATATATTATGTTTCTATATATATTTGGATCTGTATCTGGACACTTCCACTGATTTCTCTGCTCATTCCTATGCTGTGCCCTACTCTTTTGATTATACCAGTTTATATGTAATATTTCTCTTATGCTTTCATCTACATTGTGTTAGCAATCTATGCACACTGACTTTTATTATAAACCTAAAGTCATACTGTCCATTTTCATTAAAGAACTCTATGAGTTTTATAGAAATATAATGTATATTAAATTTAAATTTTTTTTGACATTTTATGATATTGTTTCTTCATCCACTTATTTAGATCTGATTCTGTGGTAGGCATTGTATTCTTTGTATAGAAATTTCTGGTGGTTCCTTGGCAATTTTGTTTCCAATGTGATTAATGACAATTAGAATTTTTAGACATTATTTCAATTCTAAAGACTTCTACTAACACAAAGATGATTTCATAATTTTGTGTGTTTATTAAACTTGTTTTAAAAAATCATATTTACTTTTAAATCCTAATGATTTAAAAAATCAGTTAAATGTTTTCTCTAGGGAATTATAGGCATATAGTTTCATAATATATAAAAACAGTTTACACTCTTTATTTCTAAACTTGTACCACTCACTTTATTGCACATGTTAATATTATATTAATTATACACTCCCAAACAATGTGAAATACAAATGGTGTGCATAGAAATTCCTGCTTTCTTTTGGTTTTAATAAGATTGATTATTATTTTGCATTTTAGCATGGTGTCATATTTTAGGCTCTCATAATAATCTTTATCATTCTTAGAACATTCTACATATTTCTGTTTATTTCAGCAGTTGTGACAATTGAAATTTATCAAGTGCCTTTCATTGCTGGTAAATTTCATTTGTTGTTGTAATCAATTATATGGACAAATGTTTCAAAATTGATTCAACCAGCATTCCTGGAACAATGACTATTTGGAATGCAAAGAGGGGGAACAAGTGAAAGAGCAGAGAAAGCTGTTTGCACTTGCACGTGTGTTGGGGGCTGGGCAAGAGGAGAGAGCGAGAGAAAGAAAGCCGCTAGGCAGCAAAATACACATTGCAAGTGTGCATCATGATTATTCTCACTATCCTGGCCTGGGCAAAGAGATACTGTGCCCTTGCCTTCACCCATCAGATCACTGGGACCAGGGACCCCAAGGAATTGGAATTTCCCAAGGAATTACAAACTGCAGGAGGTAAAAGCTGGCATTGGTCCCAGCCAGAGAGGAAGCTTATCTCCCATGAAGAGATTTCACAGTTTGACAATTTGTATAAGGCAGACTGGAGCTGAGGCAATGAAGGGTCTGTGATGGAGGAACTGAGATAGGAATGAGATCCTTTAGGAGTAAGGGCGAGGTGCATGGTGAATTGCAAGTCGATCACATTACCTGTTCATTGCAAGCCAGAAGGACTCAGTTAATAGCCTTCAGGTGGAGTGCAGCCAGTTGGGAGAGGAAATGGACGAGATGAACTTGATGCATGGTCATCCCCCTAACTGGGCAATATGTGCTCAGTTTCTGAGGGAACATGAATGGGCCATGTGGGCCCCTCCCTGGCTCTGTAGGTGATGGGTGGGGATAACAACCCATCTCAGTAAAGAGTATCTCAGTGTCTGTCCCCCACAA
Source organism: Zapus hudsonius (assembly GCA_004024765.1). Taxonomy (NCBI): domain Eukaryota; kingdom Metazoa; phylum Chordata; class Mammalia; order Rodentia; family Dipodidae; genus Zapus; species Zapus hudsonius. The sequence continues at coordinate 83,600 of PVHP010001906.1, read as the reverse complement.
GTCCCATAAAAGGGCAATAAATCAGGCAGCTCCTTGTTGACCACTTTCTCTCTCAGGCTGCCTCTTCTACTTAAGAGTCCTAACTAGGGCTGAGAGATGGCTCAGCAGTTAAGGTGCTTACCTGCAGAGCCTATCAAACTGGGTTCAATCCCCAGTACCCACATAAAGCCAGATGCACAAAGTAGCACATGCATTTGGAGTTTGTTTGCAGAGGCAGGAGGCCTTGACACACCTATTCTCTCTGTCTTTCTTCTGTGTCTCTCTGATATAGAATATATACATATATATTTATATATATATAAATTTTAAAAGGGTCCTAACTATCTCTTTAATAAATCTACTTTTGAGTGTGACTTTGGGGGGCATTTATTTCTCGCACCTTATTCCCTGGAGTTAAGCCCACAGAAACCAAAAAAGGCTCTTCATCACTCTCAAACTCTACATCAGGATCACACCTGGCCCAGGACTGTTTAGTATATGTACCTCCTTCCCCTCTATTGAAACCTAAACCTCCTGTCAGGACCCTGAAGATGGACTTGGTGGGGGAGGGGTCACTGGACCTCTTCATTAGTTTCTTTTCCCAACATGGCATGTGGAATAAGTCTCCCTTCTCTGATTTTTCTAGTACTTTTAGTTGCCTGTTGGGGGTGGATGGCCGACTCTAACTTGGTAGGGCTGCCAGGGTCCAGACTTTGCTACTAAAACCTTTGGTAACATTATCATTGGTGTTTGAACTATCAGGAGAAAAAGCAAAGAAAGGAAATGAAACCTCCAAAAATGCAAAGCGCACAAAATGAAAACAAAAATGTTGTTGCCAAATAGGCCTAATTACATTTTTGGCAAGATATCAAGGGAGGTTCTGCCTTCTGATCCATAAACAGATGCATAAATTCTTCCCATCTGGTGGACACAGGTCCTGGCATAACGTTTATGGGAAACTATTGGGTTGAGTGTTGACTATATGGGATGCCAGCAAATACAATTTCCATAACTCCTACTAAGTGGGTTCTTCTTTCCCTTCCAGCACCCGTGTTTAATGGGTCATTAAGTAGACATTGCTATATTCTGAATAGTCTCCAAAGTTGACCTGGACTCTCCATAACCAATGCACTTGGTCACGTCTCACTCTGTGGGACAGCACCTGGGGGTAGAGGATGCAGGCCAGAAGGACAAAGACCCCAGGACTGAGCTTGGACAATGGACATTATAAAGGTCATGAAGAAGTGGGGCCAGGGAAGGAGACAGGTGCAGAGACTCCACACTGACTCTCAGAGATAGCTCAGGTCTCATCCCAGAGTTTCACTTCATTGGCCCAGGGTGGGGCCTCTGCGGTTTCAAAAACACATCAGTCCCAGGCACCTTTAATGATCAGCCTAGGCTGACAGCTACAGTCACACACTGTCTTGCCGGTCCACCACACCCTGCATACATGAACGGTTCCCTAGGATGAAATGCAGTCGTCAGATTCCTATTGCCTAGTGGTGTAGATGCTGGAACATCCCAGCGCAGTTCATCAGCAACTCATTTTCGCTTTTGATGCTGGTGGACATCAACCCACTGCCCTGCCCACTGTATGAAAGGAGAGTCCAAGCAATGGTGGAAAGCGCATGACAGTTGATGATGGTAATAATACAGCAGTGGATCTGAGCCCAGAGGATACCCCTGAAATTTCTAGGTTCTTGTGTCCTGGAAAACACGACCACAGACACGAGGGGAAAACAGCTCTGAAAACTGGATGCTGAAGATAACACTTCTGCTTGTTCTAGCTTTGTCAAGATGGATGTGGACCCAGGGAAGGGTGTCACTGCATTGGATACAGGGATGGGAGATGTCAGGAAGGAATTTCAGTGAGAAGGGAGGGTAGGGGTCATGATTTGAGAAGAGAAAGGACATTAGACATGGCCTATTTGTTACAGAGCTGTTGCTGGGAACAGACTAGCAAACTAGAGTTGCTGAAGCTGACGATTAAGTTCCTACAGGGTGGGTTCTGTTGTCTTTCAGGAAGAAGTGATATGGGGTTTAGTAGAAGTTTCTGCACACACAAGTGTTGCTTTGGAAATTTTTTAAAAAAGTCACCATGAATTTCTGGGCCGGGGAGATATTCTTTGAACTATAGTTAACTTGATCAACCTCTCAGTTTTGTGTCAACCTTACACAGCGGAAGAACACATGATAGAAATAAAACTGAGAATGGTTTTCTTCCTTGGTCTGGAAGAGAATGGGAAGGTGTACGAGCCAGTTCTGCTGCTTCTGGTTTAACAACGTTAGTCCAGCTGCCCGGATTCCTCCTTGGTTTCTTCTGTGTTGTCCAGCCTTCTCTCACAGGTAGGCTCCTGCCTGGGGACACAGCATGTACAGGTCTTTACCAACACACTCCACTGCCACCTGCCTCCACTTGCCATGTCCTTTGACTTTATTTTGATTAGCAACTGTGCAGCCATTTTCCTTTGCTGTTTAACATCCGTTTCTGTCTTGACCTTTATTCTTTTCATCTATGCATTAATGTTCAGACAGGATGCTCCTCTGCAGAGCATTCTGCCTTCTTGTCTCCCTTCTCCTATTCAGGAGCTGCAGACCTTATGTTGGTGCTTGTTAACACTTTGGTTCCAGCCCATTTTCTTTGTCCCCAGATTAACCTCCCAGCTACCTCTGATGCTGCTCTCTGGGGGACACCTGGGGGTCCTATTTAGGGATTTCTACTGTAAATCTCTGACACAAGCTGCTCCCTGCTCTGCAAATCTCACAACAAAAAGGTCCCTTCCATTAGCATAATGACTGGTTCCCACGTGCATAATGCCCTGTTCCCCAGCACCAGGCCTCCATTCACCACCCAGCTCCATAGGACAATAAAGCCCTTACCACATGTCACCAGAGGTCTGTCCTGCTCTGGGCCACAGTGCCCCGTCCCTCTCAGGGGATCACATTTAAGGGAAATCCTAGGGTATATGGATGGCCAATCATAGTCTGTGCAAAAGCAAGTGTTAGAAGAGCTGGGCCATGCAGAACATAAGGAAATTAACATCTCACTCAGCAGCTGGTTTAATTACTGATTATTTTGTTTTCATTCTCTTCTGTGGGCACAAAGCCCTGGAGTCCTGACAGGAGGCCACCTATAACCTTGAAGTCAGTAGACTTGTTCTCACTTTTTTATTTCTTTAAGGGCCATAGACCTACATGGCTCTTTCAAAGAGTCATAAGCTCTCCCATGAAGGATAATAGTCTCATAAGGAATCCTGAATTTGGCTCTGGTTTATAAGCATGAAGAAATCACCTACTTCACCTGCCAAGTTATTCAATATCCTTTACCACAATTCAGGAGCAGCCTTCCAGATATGAGGAATAGAGCTTTGATTGATTTCTTGTGCACTCTGGTTAATTGTGCATTCTTTTAAAAAATAATCTTTTGATTGCAGAGTAAACTAGATTATGTTAAGGAAATAAACTCATAATCCATGAGGAGGCTTTATTGATTCATATAATATTTATCCTGATCACTGCACTCTATCATGCCATGGAATCTCTAAAGTCCTAGTCTAAAATATTTTTATCGTTTGTCGGGCTCTCTCTGGTTTGGTAAGGGGCTGGGGCTTTTTGTTTTCCCACATGTACTTTTTATTCCCATGATGGGAGCCCTCTTATATTTCTCCTTCTTTCTCTTACTTGGCTGGTCATTGCAGATCCCCTGGTTTCATAACCATGTGGCTAACAGCCCCCCATATGCTCTCTCCTCACTTTGGAGAGAGATCTCTGTAGCTTCTCTCCTCCTCTTAAAGTCTCCCACTAAACCTTATCATCTGGTGGTCTATAATTTTAACTCTTTAAATTTATATGACAAGAATGTGGGTACACTTAAGTTTTAAGGTGTCATATAATTAAGGGACTGGCTGGGAACTACAAGTACCCCATTACAGTTCAATAGTGGGGGGTAACCAACTGCTCTCTGACTGAAGTTGAGGCCTACTCCAGATGAGGAAATTCATGCTCGTGTACTGAAAAGCTAGTCCAAAGTTTATGGCTGGGAAGTCAAGGTCATAGGTCCTAGAGAGGAGCTGTCCTCTTGTTGTGTGTTCATGTCTATAAATTAGTGCTGCTCTCACTGTCGGTCAGAGATGCTTCCTTTTGCAGATTGAGGTAACTGCTAGGGAGCCTCAAAACTCATCAAAATGCTTGGAAGTGACAGATGAATACTTACACTAAGACATCTCTACCCTTCCCTCCAAAGCTCAGGGAGCATTGCAGAAAGGACAGAAAGACTCTTAAGAGCCAAAGGATGGGGAGGAGTTCTTGGGAACGCTGCCTTCTGGTCACTAAGTTATGGTTGTGTTTATGACCTCACAGCGACTGTCATTACCTGCAGAAGACCTGCACAGCATGTGCTGTGGATGATGGAGGAGACAAGAAGGACATCGTGACAGAAGAGGGACTAGTTTGAAAGAAGGGGTTCAGTGAAGGGAGGATGGGAGAAGGGAGTTGTTTCAGTCAGTTTCTCCTTGCTGCAACAAATATCCACATCATGGACGAGGGAGGGGTCCACGAGACCCCACACCTCCCAGAGTTAATAGTGAAACTGATGATCTCTAGAAACAGGGATGTCAAGTCCTTCAGCGGTGTAGCTATGGGAAGACTGACCATTATTCAGCAAGCAACCTCCCATCCATGATTTTGCAAGTGACCCGAATATAAATCAATGGGTCAAAAAACAAAAAGAAAAGAAACAAGACATAGAAGTAGAACGGAGATCTGATGGAAAGAAAGGTTTTAGGGGGAGACGATGGGCAAAAGGAGAGGGTAATTGGGGGTCTTGGGATCAAAGTGCATTGCTTACATGTATGAACGTGAATAAATTAAAAAACTCACAGATGACAGATCTATGTAAAAGCCACAAAATTTTGCTATGAAAGTTATTTAGCTGGAGAGATATCTCAGTGGTTAATGGTGGATGCTTGCAAAATCTGAGGGTCTTGGTTCGATTCCCCTATACTCAAGTAAAGCCAGATGCACAAAGTGGCACATGGAGGTTGTTTTTAGTGGCAAGTGTCCCTGGTGTGCCCATTCTTTCTCTCTCCTCTCTCTCTCTGTTTGAAAATAAATAATAAATTATATGTATTTATTACATGTGATTATATACATATATATCCTGCATGTGTTTATGTTATTATGTTTATATTATTTACATAGTACCAAAATGACTTATAAATAGTCATTATAAATTATAACTGTTAATTTAGCCCAAAATCATTTTAATGCATGATGTAATTAAAATTTTAAAACAGAGAACAAAAAGCATATGTAATTAAACGGTCTTAGTCACGATGTTATCTGGTTGATTATTGTCTTGTTTCTGGTTATACAAGGGACTCAAAGGAGTCCCCATTGCTTAGCGAAATAAACTGAAAATAGAGTGGCCGGGATTTAATTCGGATTGCTCCTGCTTCAGGGTATAGACTCTTGGACAATTACTCTCATCTGAGAGGAATGATCCTACTACTGTTCCAGCAACTCAAAGACAGAGGCAATGATTTCTGTCTGTGCTTTAACAATAAATAGAGAATCGATAAATAAAAAATATTAAAAACAAACCCCAAAAGCTTAAACACATCCCAAAATATCCAAGTCACTAAAAGATTTTTGGGAGATAAGGCTTAACAATGGCATGCATATAATTAAGGATACTATAATTAAAGGCTATTACCTTTTTTTCCTAAGGTCAGATTTTGCTAGATGCTTATTTTACCAGTAAATGTGCTCCAGACTTGAGGAAGAAATTTACAAAACCAGGCAATAAGAGCAAGACTTTCCAAGTTAACCTTTAAATTTGGCTTTTGGGGGCTGAGGAGATGTGTAATCAGTTAAAGGTGCTTGCTTGTAAAGCCTGATGGCCGGGGTTCAATGCCCCAGCACCCACATAAAATTAGATACAGAGAATGGTGCATGTGCGTTGAGTTGGTTTGCAAGAAACCCTGGAACACCCATACTTCTTCTTTTTCTCTGTCTCCCTCTGTGCATGAATAAATAAATAAATTTTATTTTTATCTATTTTTAATATGTTATTTATATGAGAGGGAGAGAGAGAGAGAGAGAGAGAGAGAGAGAGAGAGAGAGAGAGAGAGAGAGAGAGAGGGCACACCAGGGCCTCCAGCCACTGTAAATGAACTCCAGACACATGTGCCCCCTTGTGCCTCTGGCTTTATATGGGCACTGGGGAATCGAACTCTGGTCCTTCTGCATTGCAGGCAAACGCCTCAACTGCTGAGCCATCTCTTCAGTCCAAGTAATTAATTTTTAGAAATAAAAAAAATTGGCTTTTGAAATTTTCAACATCAGAAATAGTTCAATCGATATCTTTAGCTCTTGGAAATAATACTTTTCCCAAACAAAGAAAGACCTGTTACCTCAGAGAAACCCCAGGATGAAGAGAGACTATACAGCAGCTACACCTGCCACAGGTATGGGAAACCAGGGAACTGGAACAGAACTGACTGAGTGGAGTTCTAAGCAACAGGGTTTTGCTCCCTCCACAAAGAAGGAACTCATGGTAAGGGACAATGTCCGGTCCTCCAAAGGGAGGCTGGCCCTTGGCTTCCATGATGGCTTCCCTTAACATCTGATAGAAGCTCCACTGAAGCCACCCCACACGGCCTCTGTGGTGTTTAGTCTCTGCTTATCAAGTCGACAAGATTTAGAATCACCATGGAAACAAATCTCCTGTCATGTCTGTTAGGGATTTTCTAGATTAGGATCCTGGCACCATTCCAAGGGCTGTGACCCTGGACTGAATAAAGAGGAGAAAGCTAGCTGATCAGCACCCTCTGCTTCCTCCAGCTAAGGTGAAGCTGGCTCCCTGCTCCCACTGGGAAAGACTGCAACCTGGAACTTCAAGCCAAATCAAACCCATTTCCCTCCAAACTAAGCCGATTCTACGTGGGTGGGTTGTCGCAGCCATGAGGAAGCAATAGATAGATAGATGCAGCAGCACTGAAGGGCCTCAGATGGTTCTTGGCGTGACAGATAAAATTGATCTTCTCGCCGATGACTTAAATGAAAACCCAGGACCTTTTATTAAATGAACTTGAGTAGTGATTAATGTTAATGGGAATGTCCAAAAGGCAAAGAAATTACAATGGCTAATTCCAGGCTTCAGAATTGCCACAGATAGGTCCAATAACAAGACACAGTATTGAGAGTCCTTACCTAAAAAATTAGACAATATTCCTAGTCCTATAGTTTATTTTCTCAAGTTCAAATCCGTGACATGTGAATATCTAGGAAGTTTATAGTCTGTAGATACTGAAACAATGCTAACAGACAGGTCTTGTTGAGGCTTCTAATGTTTGCCAAACCTTCTCAGACTAAAGGAACTAGAATGTTATTCTCTAATATAAAACTTTCCCCTCAAAACAATCTTCACACTTCAAGAACACCTTAAAGACAAGGTCACTTATATCTATGAAAAGCTAAAAGGCTAAAAGAGTAACAAATTTTCTTCAAACAAGAAAAACATGAGTCAACTTCAAAACCCGAAAGATAAGATCTACTTGTGAATCTTTTGCTACTTATAACATTACTTTCTATTTTTGTTGTCTTCACAATTTTTCTTTTGATACTGTTGTTATTCAATCATTATAATGTCCCACTATCTTCCTTCACATTCATTTCATCATTGCATTTTTTTTTTACAATCGTTCTCTTGAAATTTTCCATGTTCTCAATCTATAACCATCAGCATTGTGTTTTACAAAGGGTGGCTCTCCTGGGATAAACATGGCCATGTTCTTCCTGACTCTCTTCCTTTCTTAGTATAGTCATATTATTCTTGCTTAGACCTTGTATGCTGATATTTTAAATCTTGTAGCATTTATGTCATCTAGGATATATAATAGTTTCAAACTATATGATGTAGGGATTCCAGCCAACTCCTATAAGGAATCCAAATACACCTTTCTTTTCATTTAAAATGTATTTAATTTATTTATTTTCAAGGAGAGAGAGAGAGAGAAAGAGAGAGAGAGAGAGAGAGAGAGAGAGAGAGAGAGAGAGAGAGAGAGATTAGTGGGCATACCAGGGCCTCCTGCCACTGCAAACGACCTCCAGATGCAGGCACCACTTTGTACATCTGGCTTTATGTGGGTCCTGGGGATTTGATCTTAGATGGCCAAACTTTGTAAGCAACACCTTTAACAATTGAGCTATCTCTCCAACCCCAAATTCTTTTTTTTTATTGTCCATAATGAGTTACATTGTTTAGTGGGGCAACAATGAGTTGTTACCCCCAATTCCTCATTGCCCCCCTTCCCTATCCCCAGTCAGCTGGATATCCTCCACCATGGGTCGTCTGGATCAGTCTTTGTGGTAGGGGACCATGGATAGCCTAGTATTCAGCCGGGTTCTCCTGACCCAAGTGTGGTTTTTTTGGGGGGGGCTGGCTGGACACACCTCTTTAGGGCACTTCCATTTTGGGGGAGTGCCTTTTCTTTCTTTTTCTGTTTTCCCCCTTTGTCGACTTTCATTTTGGGGAGCTTTTTCTTTCTCTTTCTCTAATTCTCTTTTCCCCTTTCTTGAGTGTGTTTGTGTGTGTGTGTGTGGGCATGGTTACTCATTCAAGTGTGTGAGTCCAGGCATGCATGTGCCACACTGTGACAGACACTGGCGGAGGTCAGAGATAACCTTGGGTAGTGGTCCTTGCTTCCCACCTTGTTTGAGGCAGGGTTTCTTACTGTTTGCCTTGGTGTGTGCCAGGCAGCTGGCTCTCAAGCTTCTGGGCTTGCTTCTGTTTCCACTTCTTATCTTCCCAGAGGGCTTCTGGGATTGCAGACATGTGCTTCTATGCCTGGATTTGAGTGGGTACTGAGGATCCAAAAATGGGTCCTGGAGGTATCTTCCCTTTTTTTTTTTTTAAAAAAAAACTGCTTTTATTTCTCTCATTTTCCATACATACATTCATGGACAATTCTTTGTTCCAAGTTACAAGAACCTAGAAATCTCATCAGGAACCCTCTGGACTCCAATCTACCCCTATAATACTGTGACATGGGAACTTCTGGTTTGTCATATATTACTGGACTTTTCTACCTCCTTAGACACAGGAACCAATTCCCACAATACGCCTGTTTGTATATGTCTACATATATTCATAATTCATGTGTCAATTAACCTATCATCAAAACCCCTCCATCGTCTCTCCAATCTAATAGGGAACAGGAGAGATGGATAGGGACACTTATATATTCCATATTATAAAGGCACATGTGTACTTCATATCATAAAAAGGAATAACATATTTACATTGCCAGTAGCTCAGCACATGCACAATGCAAAGGATTTGTTTGTTCTAAGTTAAGTTTTGACCCAGGTGGTGCCTTGGGAAGAATGTGAGGCTCGGGGTCCTTGGGAGTCCGTAAACCCCACTGTACGGAGAGAGAAGAGAATGAGGGGAAGGTGCCAGGATGATGAGGAGAGAAGCAGGAAGTGGTGAATCTCAGACAAGGCTGAGCACATGACCAGAGGAGTGAGGACTGATTATCTTTCTGCTCATTCCCTTTATGCTAGCTGGAGCTGAGGGGAGAAATGCAGTTATTGGGACATAGTGATATGAACTCTGTCTCCCCAGATGACCAGCTTTCTGAGGAAAGGGTATCTTGAAGATTCTATTCCTGTTTCCAACTGTTGATGTTTGTGGGACAGGCAGCCCAGGTTCTGGTATTTCAGTTACAAACACACTTCTGTTCTTTGAGCTCACTGCTACATCAGTCAAGGCCATTATTGTCGGGCCTAGATTTCCAGAATTCTTCTCTTTTCTTGTCAAACTTTCTTTTAGTTCTTACATATGGCCTGCGTCTACTACCATCCATGGAGAAGAAGGCCTTATTTATTAATGTGTGTGTATGTATGTGTGTGTATGTATGTATCCATGCATGTATGCATGTATGTGTGTATGTATACATGTATATGTATGTATGTGTGTATGTATATATGTATGTTTGTACTTATTTACTTGACACAAGGTCATACTGCTCAGCCCAGTATGGCCATAGACTCCCGATTCTCCTGATTCAGCCTCCTGAATACTGGGATTATCGGGGTACACAACCATACCCAGCCTACCACCATGTCTCCACTACACATGCAGACTCCTGGAGTAGTTACCTCTCTTTTCAGGTCACTCAATGGAATTACAACTTCCTTGGAGAAATTTTCCTGCCATCTCTGGTGAGAACGTGTCCTTTTAGACTCTCATAGCATTAACTTTTATACTTTGGCAACTTTCACAACAGTCACACACACATTATTAATTAAGGCTTTCTTCTCCATAGATGGTACAAATTGGGAAGGCAGGCACAAGTCCCAATTTCCTACTCCCCATGCACAGAATAGAAATTTTGGAGCTAGTCTTTGAGTAAACCAATAGAAACACTGGCATCAACATGTGTCAAGTTCACATGAAGGTGAGACTCGCTGTTAGTCGTAGTCCAAGATGCTGGGAAACCTGTGCATTTTGAGTCTTTTCTTGGAAGGGCCTCCAGCAGGTGAGTGAGCGAGGTAGCAAATGTCTGTGATGAGTAATCCACTCTCCAACCTCCGTCTGACCAAGGACAGAGGGATATTTGTAGAAAGAAGTGTTCTCCATGTAAGATCTACATGCAGGAACACTGTCTCTTCTACCAGGTCATTTATAGACCTTGATTACTTAGACGCTAACAGCAGCAAACATATCTTCCTTGGGGCATTCCTTGTATATGGCTATATGGTTTTCATGCTTAAATATTACTTAGGTTGCTCTTATGACATTATAGGTTCTTCCTCTTCTGCTTTGAGGACACCTTAATCTCACAAATCAACTGCATTTCTAACCACGCTTCAGCTCCCTGACTGTCCCAATTCACATCACAGCAGCTTTCAAAAAAAATTATCCCAAAGTTTTTCTCAGCTGCCTTCCCGAGTCTTCTCTTCTAAGTTTTCTCTTCCAATTCTGCATGGCCATGTCATTTGGAATGTATTTCAGCCTCATAACCTCCTGATCAAGTTAGTGCCTTCACTGGAAACCACATCCCATCTTAAACCAATTGCCACTACGATTTCCATAACACTTCAAGTTCTTTCATTTCCTAGTTCCTTTGAATTGCATTTCCCCCTTTAATATTCAGCATTTTTATGAGAAGCAACTGTTGAGAAGGCAAAAAATTAATAATGAAAATGTCTATCTCCCACTGGTGAGAAGGGATCATAGGATGATCAAGGGCCATCTTTAAAGACAACGGAGCTTTGGATGAGGGTCACCCAGGAAGGAGCTCTTTCTCTGAGCTCAGAGAACATCAGGAAGAAGGCTGCACAGACAGGGCCACTGGCTGGCGGGACTCAGGGCAGCAGGGTGCTGGTGGAGTCAGCTGCCAATGACTGAAAATACTGACTGTGCATCACATTGCATTTCTTTGACTTCCAAAAAATCAAAAATCAAATTGAAAAAAAAAAACTGAGCCATTTTTCCCATGCAGTTAGATGACATTAACTTGGCACCAGATTGGCCATTTATGGACTGCGTTAGCACAAATGAGTTGTGTCCATGGTGTGCTGGCATATCCAGTGTTGGTATTGTCTTGTCACGCCTGGGGCTGCATTTCCACGGTCCCTCTGTCCACACTGGAGCGGCTGCTGTCTCCATCCACATATCCACAGCGAGCCCCATGCAGAGCAGCACTGTGCTACGGGCCTTTCTGACTCTGGCCATGATTACTGGGCTTTTATTATTCAGGGAACTTTTTGGTTTTATTTCTGTCTGTTCCCAAAGGAGCACTTGGAAAGTCAGCTTCTAGTTTTGAATTAGAGAAACAAATTCAAAAAGTGCTTGTAGACAGATCTCTGCAGCAGGGGCATAGTTTCTACACATCTGTTTATCCATTACATACTTGTGACATAGACTTACAAGTCTATTTGTTTATTCATCTCTTCATTTCCCAGTCCAGGGGATTGACTCCAGGGCCTTGCACATGGGAATCAAGTACTTTATCACTCAGTTGCAGCTCTAAACCATCATCAGGCTTTTAAAGTGCAGAGAGGTCCATGGGCAATGTTGAGTTATCTGAACAAGTTATAGCTGGTTCCTTTTGTTCTCTTTGATGAAGAGAAAGATTCCATCCTTTAGAAGGAGAGGAAGAGTGTGCAGTCAATCATCAGCTCTGTCAGTAATCACTATAAGGAACTC